>LNAC01001564.1:737-114472 GCA_002007465.1 Ailurus styani
AGAAGACATGAACAGACATTTCTCCATAGAAGACATCCAAATGGCCAACAGACAAAGTGCTCAACATCACTCGGCATCAGAGAAATACAAATCAAATCCACAGCGAGATACCACCTTACACCAGTCAGAATGGCTAAAATCAACAAGTCAGGAAACGACAGATGTTGGCGAGGATGCGGAGAAAGGGGAACCCTCCTACACTGTTGGTGGGAATGCAAGCTGGTGTAGCCACTCTGGAAAACAGTATGGAGATTCCTCAAAAAGTTGAAAATGGAGCTACCCTATGACCCAGCAATCGCACTACTGGATATTTATCCTAAAGAAACAAAGGTAGTGATCCTCAGGGGCATGTGCACCCGAACGTTTATAGAAGCAATGTCCACAATAGCCAAACTATGGAAAGAACCTAGATGTCCATCAACAGATGAATGGATAAAGAAGANGCTATCAAAAGAAATGAAATCTTGCCATTTGCAACGACGTGGATGGAACTGGAGGGTATTAGGCTGAGTGAAATAAGTCAATCAGAGAAAGACAATTATTATATGATCTCTCTGATATGAGGAACTTGAGGAGAAGGGTGGGAGGTCATGGGGGATAGGGAGGGAAAAATAATGAAACAAGATGGGATGGGGAAGGAGACAAACCATAAGAGACTCCTAATCTCACAAAACAAACTGAGGGTTACTCGGGGGTGGGAGGGTAGGGATAGGGTGGATAGGTTATGGACATTGGGGAGGGTTTGTGCTTTGGTGATTGCTGTGAAAGATGTAAGCCTGATGATTCACAGACCTGTACCCCTTGGGCAAAGAATAAAAATAAAATAAATAAATAAGTAAATAAATAAACAAGACCACCTATATGCTGCCTACAAGAAAGTCATTTTAGACCTAAAAGTCCCTTCAGATTGAAAGTGAGTGGGTGGAGAAACATTATCATATAAATGGATGTCAAAAGAAAGCCCAAGTACATCAGAAAACTAGACTTTTTTTTCTTGTATTATTTTTATCCTGCTTTGGTATCAGGGTAGTATTGGCCTCATGGAATAGTCCATTACTTGTAAGATTTTGATAAAGATTGTCATTAATTTTTTTTTTTAATGTTTGGTAGAATTCACCAATGAAACCATGTAGTCTTGGGTTCTCTGTGGTGGGAGAGTTTTGATTCCTAATTCAACTTTCTTTCTCGTTATTGGTGTAAAAAGATATCCTTTTTCTTGGATTCAATATTCATGATTCAATCTTGGTAACTTGTGCATTTTTAGGAATTATCTGCTTTTTTTCCCTCAGTTATCTGATTGGTTAATATATAGTTGTCTATAGTAATCTGTTATCATACTATATATTTCTGTGGTTATCAATCATATTGTTTTCCTTTCCACTTTTCAATTTGGTCGAGTCCTCTCTCTCTTTTTTCCTTAGTTAATGTAATTAAAACATTGCCAATTTTGTTTTTGTTTTGTTTTGAAAAACTGGTCATTACTTTCAATGTTATATTATTATTTATTATGGTCTCTTTTATTTATTTCTGATTTTTCTTTGTTATTTTCTTCCTCTAGTAAATTTCAGCTAAACTTCTTCTTTTTCTAGTTCCTTGGGGTGTAATGTTAATTTCTTTATTTAAAATTTTTTTAATACAAGCATTTATAACATAAATTTCACTAATGTCTGTTTTTGCTGCATCCCATAGGTTTTGGAATATTGTGTTTTGTTTTGACTCAAGACATATTTTGATTTGCCGTTTGATTTCTTATTTGGTCCATCGCTTGTGCAGTAATGTGTTGTTTAATATTTACATATTAAATATTGAATATTTACATTGTATATTTTCCAGCTTTGTTTTATTGTTGATTTTTAGTTTTGTATCATTGTAGTTGGAAAATGTACTTATATGATTTCAGTCTTCTTAAATTTGTAATATTTGTCATATCTCTTTTTATGTGATTTGACCAGGGGATTCTTCTATGGGTACTTGAAGAGAATGTGTATTCTATTTCTCTTGTTTGGAATATTTTATATATATCTTTTAGAACCATGTATTCTGAATTATGTCTCATGTAAAAAAATCTTATTAAAAAATAACTTTAACTAAGAGTACTTGTTTAAAATTAAGCATATCAGAGGCAAGGTGGGAGGATGGGTGCAATAGGTGAAGGAGATTTATCATGATGAACATTGAAGATGATGTGTAGTATTGTTGAATCACTATATTGCACACCTGAGGCTCATATAACTTTGTATTTTAACTATACTGGAATTAAAATAAAAAACTTTTTAAAAAGTACACTGGCTGACCAAATTAGAATTTGGTTTTTCTCTGTTAATAAGGTTTTCTTAGATTATTGGTCTGTTCTCAAAAAAAAGGGTTTTCTTTTCTTTTCCTTTCTTTTTTTTTTTTTTATTATTTACCCCAGGGATACAGGTCTGTGAATCAACTGGCTTACACCTTTCACAGCATTCACCAAAGCACAAACCCTCCCCAATGTCCATAACCCATCCACCCTATCCCTACCCTGCCACCTCCCAGGAACTCTCAGTTTGTTTTGTAAGATTAGAAGTCTCTTATGGTTTGTCTCCTTCCCCATCCCATGAAACAAAGGTTTTTCTTTACCTTTAATGCAATCTCCCTAGAAAAACAAAGTCAGGTCTTTGATTACTTGGGAAACAAACAAACAAACAAACAAACAAACAGACTTTTCGATACTAAAAAAGCTAAGGCTTTTTACAACTATTTAACTTTCCTTATTTGCTTGTGAAGTGTTCAATTGTCACTTTGGCTAAATAGATAACTAAGTATTGTTTCACAGTGACCTACTTCTATGGGATGAAGTGTGCAAACCTTTTGATATTTTTGACAAACTTCCCCAAATCAAATTCTAAAGTCTTTCCCACCTTGAAGTAACTTTTTTTTTTTTTTTACCTCAGAGGGTCCCTGGACCATATCAAAAGATTTGTTCTATTGCCTTATAAAAAGGGAGATATGAAACTAATTAGGCTTATTTGGCATGTTAACTTAACATGTTAAGAATTGTGAAATAGGTGATGCTAAGCCTTCTTTGACTACATTTGTGTGGATATATAATACAAATGTCCCAATAATTGTTAGAAATTCCTGAAGATTTGATATGTCCTAATGTAATATTAACATGTTCAATTGTAGTTACTATCTTAAAGTGTATTTCACAAAGATAACCAAATTTCCTTGTCAATTGCCTTGCAATGAATTCTCATCAGATCTTTAACCATGCCATTCTTAAGTGTTTTGTCATTGACAGTTATTGTTTTATTCTGATGCTTTCACAAAAAGTGTTCCTGTGAAAGTATTTCATCTTTAAGAAGATTCAAGGAGGGCGCCTGGGTGGCTCAGTGGGTTAAAGCTGCTGCCTTCGGCTCAGGTCATGATCCCAGGGTCGTCGGGCTCTCTGCTCAGCAGGGAGCCTGCTTCCTTCTCTCTCCTCTCTCTCTGCCTGCCTCTCTGCCGACTTGTAATCTCTCTCTCTGTGTCAAATGAATAAATAAAATCTTTAAAAAAAATAAATAATAAATAAATAAATAAATAATAAAAAAAGAAGATTCAAGGAAACGGCTTCTGACAAATAGTATTTTCTGGTAATTTTAGAATCATAAAACTTAACTAGGTAAAAATATCCACATCTACTGGAAAAACTGGATTCAACCAGAAAACGAATCAATAACAGTGGGCTGAATTAACTGAAGAAGATGATTATAATTTTTATGACCTCCGTTTAAAACATTATTGGTTCTCTAATGATTTTCTTTTCCAGATTTTAGGAAACTTTTTTTCTTATTTCCTCTTACACTACATTTTTGTGAGACGTACCTTTATAAACAAAGGTAAAACACTTCTTTTTCCCCAACTGTTCCCTCAAGAATTCAGAAACTTACAGTGAGTATTCTTATTTATGAAAATACAGTTATTTATAAAAGTTCAATAAGAATATATTATCCTTGTAAGAGAACACAATTGAAACATTGGTCATATTACCAAAGCTTTGGAATATCATATTTGAGAGAGATGTGCATACAGTCAAATATGACCAGACAGTTTTAAGGAAATAAGATTGACTTTTCAGAGCGAATAAATCCCCTTGGAGAAAATCAACCTTGTAATTTCCTTACATGGTTCCAGAAAAGTGGTTTTAAAAAGAGCTTATATGGTCAATCATTATTCTTGCTGCACTTATGTAAATAATCAGACAAAATATACTGCAAATTAGTCTTAATAAAGGTAATTACAGGGAGAAAAATTATGTTTATACCTTTGCCTGTATTAGATTCTAATCCTGTTAATTATCATTAAGGTTCTGTTAATATGTCTGTAAATTGGATTGGATCCTGAACTTTTTGTTTCCTCAAAAATCTGATTATGAGTTTCCAAACTAATGCTTCCAATTTTCTTCCACTATTCTGATTTAGAATCACTAAGAACAGAGTGCACCTGTTGGGGTACCTGGGTGGCTCAGTTGGTCAAGTGTCTGCCATAGGTTCAGGTCATTATTTCAGGATCCTGGGATCAAACCCCAAATCAGGCTCCCTGCTCATTAGGGACTCTGCTTTCCCCTCTGCCTCTCTCCTGGGCTGTGCTCTCTCTCACTCACTTTCCCTCTCTCAAATAAATAAATAAAATCTTTGAATAGAAAAAGAAAAAGAACAGAGTGCTCTTGAATCTTCTTAGAAGAGGCTATACCGGGTCCTCCTCATTACCCAGGTGATAGTCAAACTTCAGGAACTTAAATCTTGGGTATGCATTTCACAGCTAAAGAAGGTTTCATCTGACATTCGGTCCTACACAAGCATTGGAGACCTCCCAATCAAACTGACTAGGAAGAGAAGTAGATGATGTTGAGGTAGATTGCTTCCTCTAAACATCAGATCAAAAGTTTACACTTTAACTGAATTTGAAATGTTATTGTTTCTTCTTTTTCTTTCCTTTACTCTGGCATTGATCTGGAAAGAGAATGCCCTCATCTGTTTCTCCCATACCATTACTAAGGCAGGTAACCTTTGCCTTTCAGACTGATAGATTTGTCATCAAAAACTCCCATCTGTCTATTAACAGTGCCACTTTAGCAGGAACGATTGGTAACCTGACAGGATGTATCTTTGTCTGTGGTGGTTACTGATGTGGGGAACAAAGGCAGAAAAAAAATTATAAAATTATTAAAAAAAATATAAAATTTCCTTACTACCTACAGTTCACTGACAAGTCCTTGAAACAGGCAGAGTGACATTTCTCTAGGGACTAACCTGCTTCGATGTTCATATTTTGCTAAGGTCAAAAGGCAAGCTTAGTCTGACTCCCCAGGATCCTGTATGTCTACTTTAACATATAAAAATTCTTTCAGAAATTTTATTTATCTCTAGATAAATCCCAAGATACATGTTGGCAATCATCCCCCAAACATATGGCCTGCATGTCTACCTCTGCAAGGTCTCATGACTGAAGTTTTATTAGACGGTAATAAATGAATTTCCCCAATAATAGCTAGCCCCCTGGAGGTCTTGGAAACCTTGCTTCCAAAATTTCTCAGAGACTTACACTATCTCTGCACATGACCCCAGTGCAGCTATGTAGGACCTATAGCTTTCTGCCTATAGGTCCTGTCCCCAAGCTTTAATAAAACTTCCTTTTTGCACCAAAGATGTCTCGAATTCTTTGGTCATTGGCTTCAAACTCTAAAGTCTTTCCTACTTTAGTTACTATTGTCCTTGGAACTATAAGTGCCTGGAATAGCTGGTGCATAGCCAGGCAATGTCTCTTAGTTATCTGTGACGCTAACTTTCCACCAACAAAGATACTTCATTTGTTGACTTCACTAAGTTAGAAAGGAATTACCAAGAGGTTTTTGTGATTTAGGATTCATTTCCTTTATAACCGCACTTCTCTGATTAGGAGTAAATGTAAATGAGAATGTGATCAGAAATCTCTCCTTAATTCTTTTTTTTTAAGACTTTATTTATTTGACAGAGAGAGATTACAAGTAGGCATAGAGGCAGGCAGAGAGAGAGGAGGAGGCAGGCTCCCTGCTGAGCAGAGAGCCCGATGCGGGCCTCGATCCCAGGACCCTGAGATCATGACCTGAGCCAAAGGCAGAGGCTTTAACCCACTGAGCCACCCAGGCGCCCTCTCTCCTCAATTCTTAAAAATATTACAGAATCTTCTAAGACAAT
Organism: Ailurus styani; assembly: GCA_002007465.1. NCBI lineage: Eukaryota > Metazoa > Chordata > Mammalia > Carnivora > Ailuridae > Ailurus > Ailurus styani. The sequence continues at coordinate 6,929 of LNAC01001564.1, forward strand.
AGATGCCTACAAAGATCCTTAGACTCTGTCCAAAGTTTTTTGATAATTAGATAATCTTTGGTAATCTTTTAGCTGAACAATAAGGTGTCTATGCTGTGGCCAATACCACTTGCTGCACCTGAATTAACATCTGGAGAGGCTGAAACTCTAGTTATATAAAATCACTGAGCAAGCCACGTGGCTTCAAAGGAATATGACATTTAACCAGCCAACCTGGAATTTCCAAGTCAGTGCTAGAAGATTTGGTGACAGAAGTGAGAACAAAAGAGACTGCCAATGGCTTTGGGGATAACGAGAAATACAGTCATGGTATCCATGAACCACTTTTCGAGTTAACTGTCTTTCTAACCAATTCTGAGGGCTGTGAAAATGATAAATGAAACAGAATAATATTAGCACAGTGCTTTGAGATGATCTCCAATGCATACAACCTTTACAAGATAAGAATTTTAGAAAGGGAAATTTCTGATATCCTCTCCTTCTAGCTCTCCTGTTACTCAAATGTGGCTCTGTGGTTTCTGGTCTGTACTTGTTCTTTCTTCTTTTCTCCGACATAGGACATGACTCCTGGGAAAGGTTCTTCCCAACACTGGGGACAAATATAGACAGAAATATTTCAGCCAAAATGGACAACTTGATGCTTGGCCAATGATGCCTCCAAAAAAAAAATCTGAACCAAAAGGAGGAAATACAAAAATTAATATAGGAAACTTCATTTAAAATGGAGTTGGGAAGCCATGAAAGGAGAGGTCTCATGCACCTCAATCTATATGACCAGTAGGAAGAAGGAAGGTTTCCATGGCTCTGTAACAGCCACAACCTCAAACTCTTACTCTCCTCCAAGTGAACTTTTTTTAACACATCCCTCCCCAATTTCCTCCTGGCACTTAATAAAAGCTATCCTCCTTTCTGTCTTAAGGGACTTACCTATGATTGGCCATCATTTGCTTGTCCCAAATTACAATGGCCCTGCTATTCCTGAATAAACTCATCTTTGCTTATCATGATGAATGTATTCTAGTACTTGAAAGAGAAAAAAAATGGGTTCTTGATTAACAGGTATTTCCAAATAGAACAATGGTAAACAAGCTTGTTTAAGACCAATTCTACTTCCTAGAACCACTGGAATAAAACAAGCAAAAATTTTTAAAAGGAGGATAAAAGCATTTTAGAAGATATTGCCATGTTCCCATGGCACAAAGACCTTTTAGTGAAAAGGAAAACTCAGGGATGTGAATGAACTGCGGTGCCATTTCCCCCTGGCCTTTGTCTATTGTAAACCGACTGCTGAGGGGCTAACATACTAAGTTTCAGCAGATTCAAAGGTTAAAGGAGCACATGTTGGATTTTAGCCTTCCAAGAAAAAAAGACAGCAGAATACAACAACATAGGAGTAAAAATAAATGATTTTCAATCTCAATCTTGATTGAGATAAGATAAACTATATCTTTTGATTTATTTTGCCAGAAATAAAAGTAAATCCTCTCTGAAGATAACCTTACTCAGAGCCTCAAATGTCTATAATGTTTATATGCAATGTCTACTTTTAAACCAATATTTAGAAGCCATAAAAGGAGACAAAAATAAATACAATTTAGAAAACCAGGAGATAAGATAAACAATAGGGAAATGCACATAAGAGATGTAGATTTTGGAGGTATCAGACCCAGAACTTAAAATTACTATGCTCAATATATTTGAAATTAAATGACTAGTTCAACAATTATAGGAGGTAACTGGAAATTACAAATACTAAAATGTATATCTGCAAATGAATATAGAATAATTGCAATTCAATAAATGGATTTGCTAGAAGTTTTTATACAGTTGAATAGAGGAGCACAGAATTCAGTGAATTTAACAGTCACTGATTCCAAATCAGTGTGACAATCAGTTGTGTTTCTACACAAAAAAACTGTTTTTCTAACCTTGATGTGTGTCTGCCTGTGCACATGTGCACATACACACATCTGCACACAGTTTATTAGTGGAAGTTTACATGTTACAACTAAAAGCATCTGGGAGTAACAAATGTTTTTCAAAGCCACCGCAATAGAAAATGCCTACAGAAGACAAGAGAATAAGAATTTAAAAATATTCACCTAGGAATCCTGATATGGTGGTACCCCCATTTCAGAGCACTTCTTACTTTGCAGAACTTTAGAATTAATCTCATATTCTGGAATTAAATGAGAGGAGATGCATATTTCTCAAATACAATCATCTTTATATTCCACCCAGCCTCCTTTGCTTTCAGACAACAATAACAACAGCACCTATCAAATCCATATGTCTGCTTTTAATTATGTTTCCAGGAGATTTAAAAAAAAAAACAAAACAAAACACACACACACCATGCACTACTGCAACCACTGTGTACCTAAAAGTGTCCATTCGTATTACTTCTAGGAGAAAAACCTTTCTGTGGAGCCCTGGGATTGGACCACCGTGGACTGGCTCATCCACCTTCTCATGTGATTGCATCCTTTATATTGTTCACATTCAGTGGACACCCTCCTAGGAGTGCAAGCCATTAAGCTCAAGTAACAAACTAGACTGTTTCATCACAGTCTTTGATGAACTTGGCATTAAGTTCACCCTTCCTCTCATACCAGGAGGCAACTTGCTTTCAGGTCCCCAGGGTAGCAATCAAAGCTACTCCTTCTGTCCCTTTTAGGAAATCATCCCTCTGTCCAACCTTATTATAATGTCAATTACTTACTGTTGGCTAAATATTTCACCAGGTAGTTTTATTTTTGTGGGGGCTTTTACAAGACTTTCTTGCTGTGTTAATGTTTATCCAAGAGAAATGTTAATAAACTGAATCTCGAGGAGAGCTTTAAATGAAAAAGAAGTTACAAAATGAACTAAATGTACCCCGAGTGCTCTGGTATAAGCAGAAAGAAGTAATCTTCACTTTTGGTAGAAGGGCACATGGTTGATTGTGAGTTTACAAATGAACCTATTGTTATTTTTATATCAGCTGTAAAAAACCATCTCCTTTCCCTGTTGCCAGCTGCTTCCCTGAAAACCACTGCTGAGCCAGCAATTACTGTAGCAGCACAAAGCCCCTCAAATGGGGGACCATAGCAATTACCCTGATTTGTCACTGCAAAAGGTTGGCTACAAAGGCTCCTTTCAAGACATTGAAATTAAGCAGCTTGGGATTGTGCCAGGGTATTTTGGAGAGTAGCAATCAGGAAAGAAAAAAGAGACACCCTTGTCAGCACAAGAAAGCAGGTAGACCTGGCAGCACATGCTGAGTATGTTAATAGGAAATAGGACGGCTATTTTCTGGCAACAAGTCAGTGTTATCTGAAATACATTGTTCATCTTAGGCTGACTTTTCTATGACAATTAAAATAATTCTAGACCATCTTGATTTGCAATTAAAAAGTAAAACTCAAGATTTATTTTGTTCTGTGTTTTGGCTAGGAGATATATCAGATTTAATGCCATCCAAGATTTCTACACATAAAGGTAATGTTGTCATATGATTGGTAACTTGAACATTTTCCCCAACACACTCACACAATAGGGTAATTCAGTCAAGTTTGTTACAAGTATTGGAGATACAGCAATGAACTAAGTACACATTGCAATAATATAACTTAGATTCCCCTTTGGAAGACTGAAAATGAAAAGATTAAAAAAAATACATGTTATGTCAAGAAATAAGAGGTTCTAAGGGAAACAAGGTAAAAAAAAATGAGGGAAGGGAAAATGAGAAGAAGTGGAAAGGGGCTCAGATTTTGGATGAGATTGCCATAAGTTCTCACAGGGGGTACATCTGAGTATAGGCTTAAAGGAACTGAGAGAGTTCCCCATATGGACATCTGGGGGAATCTTAGGGCAGAGAAGCCCAGGAAGGCAAAGGCTAGAATGCAGGACATGCCTTGGGGGCTTGTGAGGCCTTGATAGCCCAAGAGATCAAATGGAAGATGACCTCATGTGTACATACCTTGGGACAACTGTGAGGGCTCTGGCTTCAGCTCTGAGTGAGATGGTAAGTCACTGGAGGGTCTGAGGAGGGGAAAGACAGAATCTGAATTGTGTCTGAACAGCACCACTTGACAGAAAGGGATGGGATATAACAGGCACAGAGGCAGGAAGGATATTATTGCAGTGCTCCTGGGAGAGAGGAGAGAAGCTGCAAAAGATTGACAGCAGAGGAGGATTTGGGAGGTTTTGGACTCTAGATATATTTTGAAAGACGAATTTCATCATAGGGTGTGAAAGAATAAATGAAGTTAAGGATGATACAGCTATTTGACCTTTATGAACAGAAGAATGGTGATGAACATTGAGATGGGAAAGCCTTTGAAAAAATCAGCTTTGGAGGGAAAATCAGGAGCTCAGTTTTAGCCATTTTAAGACTGTGATAATTTTAGACATAAAGCGGGAATATCAAGAGACAAATTGTGAAAACCATTGTGGAGTTGAAAGGAGTGGTCAAGCCTTGAAATTTTGATTCATTAGTTAACACTGTTATTTAATGGCTGGATAGATGTGTACAGGAAGAGGGAAGAGACCCAAAATATGGTTCTGAACCGGCAGGTGTTTTGCCGTGTCAGAGAGGAGAAGAAAACAACAAAGATGGAGGAAAAAAGTCATGCAATTTTAATGTAATGAGAAACAAGTGAAAAAAGGGTAAGCAGCCACATCAAATCCCTCTGACAACTCAAATATCATGAGGACTGATTGATCATTAATCTATCAAAACAGCACTCCTTTGTGATGTTGGGACAAATTGCAGTTGGGTTAGACCCAAGAGAAAGTGACAAGACTAACTAGGGACAGTGAATATAACCTCTCTTTCCAGGTTTGCTCTCAAGGAGACAGTGGTCCTAAGAAATTCTGGGTGGAGAGGAAAAGGTGAATGACAATGGCTCCTGGAGAGAGGAGAGGCCGTGCAGCCCCGCAGGGGGCATGAGGAGCATGGGGAGAGCTCAGAGCTCAAGGCCCTTACAGCAACTGCAGAGCACAGATGCAGAGAGTGGGCAGATGTGCGCAGTTCTCCACTGATTGCTTCAATTTTCTCAGTGAAGCAGGAAGCAAAATTGTCTTTTGATTCTGAGGATAAGGGCAGTGGTTTGGAATTTTAAAGAGACAGCAGAGATTCTTTTAGAAGAGGGAACTACAGGACTGGAGAAGGCAAAATAACTTCCATGCTGCCTTAGGAGCCCACTTGGGGTCAGTGATCAGGAATTTAATGTGAGATGTCAGCATGGCTCTTTGATTTTCTTTAGCTATATTTACCTAAATGAGAACAGCCATAGAGTAAAAGGAGAGTTGGATTTAATCGGAATGATTTTTCCCCAAGAGAAATAAGGAAGCAAGTGAGCTCAAGATATATGTGAAGCAATGACAATATTAAATGGTTATGGGATTTCCCTTGTGTCAAGGGCATAAAATATAAGGATGGGATCAAACAGTCCAAGACTCCATTAGTGTCAAGTATTGTGGAGTTTGGGGTACCTGAAGGGCTGAGGTGGAAGTGTGGAAGTTATCACTCTAGAGCAAAATGTTTGGAATTTATCATCACACTGTAAGTACTCATAATGACAAGGTGCAGGGAACAACCAAGGCTACACATAGTTTTGAGAAAGCATGAACATCAAGGTAGTTGCATAAGAGCTGGTCAAGTAACTGAAAGGCCAGGACACTTTCCTATAGCTTCTTCATATGGCAAGAAGTATTGAGGGACCAATTGTGGAGATGTAATGATCCAGGACTAAAATTATCACCTGGCTGGGCAGATATCTAGCATAGTGGATGGCAATAGTGCATGGTAGAAAGAGCATGTTTATATGAGAGACAGAGACAGAGACAGAGATGGAGAAAAGATTAGAAGACAGTGCAGTGGGAATGAGCAGATTGCCTTGCCTCTCCAAGTTTAATGAAACGAAGAGTTAGGGAAAGAAGCCAGATTCCATTTGAGAACTACAGGATCAAACAATTCTCTGCAGGAGAGCCAGGTTTCAATTAGCACAGGAAGGTGAGAAAGCATAGATTAAAGAACTAAGGAAAAGAGATTTACAGAGGAGTGCCCTTAAATCATTTATATAAATCCCTCCACCTCTGTTCAGAGTAAGAGAGTACAAAGAGAAGAAAAACCTGGAGTTTAAATAGTACGAAGAAAGAAAAGCCATTCCTCTTGACAGGTAAAGACAGAATGCATGGTGCATGCTAAAGGAAATCAAACTTCTTTTTTCCTTACCTCTACATATATTTACTCGTACAGCTAAGGTTTTAATAAGGCAATTTGATTAATGCATATTATGTTTTCAATATTTGCTTTTGTATTGCTAAATCAAACTTTTCAGGCAATTTGTTAAATTCATTTTGATGATGAGATTAAAGTGTTCTCAAGCTGCAATGACAGTAATCCCAAAATTTCATGACCACAGAAGACCTTGCAACCACTGAAATATGAAGACAAAATATGACTGGTCATGAAAATGTAAAATCCTGGGGTGTCTGGGTGTCTCAGTAGCTTCCTCCAATTCTTGGTTTCATCTCAGTTCCTGATCTCCTGGGTTGTAGGATTGAGCACCATCTTGGGCTTCCTGCTCAGCAGGAGTCTGCTTGAAGATTCTCTCCCTCTGCCCTTCCCCCACTCATTCTCTCTAAAATAAATAAATAAATCTTTTTTTTTTAAGAAAAAGTAAAATTGAGTATGTCACATAATTTAATAAACAATAGTTTCAGATGGGAGAGATTCTGTTGATAAATATCATGGAGAAAGGAAACTCCCATTTGAATGGTTTGTTAAAAAGGTAAAAATGTACACAAACAGAAAAGATTTGTTAATAGTTGCAGGTTTGAGTTTATAAATATTCACACCAGGGTTGGGGGTTTAATTGATACATTACTTGACTATATCTTTAAATATACATTACTATAACAGAAGTGTAACTAAATTTTTGTCAATAATATGTATAACTGCAAATAAGATGTTGTAAGCATGTTTATAGAGGATTCTGTTGGGATCAGCAATATATGTCTTAGCACTGTAAGAAAATACATACTATTTGAAATTAATATAGAAGAGCAATAAAATCAAATCACACATTTTATAATTTATTTTCATTTCATTGCTATGCTGGCATTACAATTTCTTTCTCCTACCTAATTTCAGAGAAGAAAAAGGCAATAAGTTCCACATATAAAACAAGCATACGAAGGAAATCAAATTACTAAAAATTTAGAGAGCTCAATGAGGCATTGGCCATAATTTCCCATTCTGATAAAGGCCAGTGATTAAAGGGATGCCGTGAAAATAAATACACCATCGAAATAAAGTGATAGTTTTATTTTTGAAAAGCATTTCTGTCACTAACAGATTATTTTGTAACAGAGAATAATTAGCTTCTCTTTTTATAGAACTTAAAAGTTGCATTTCCACTTAGTGTATTTTTAGTTTCTACTTTTGCATAAATAATACATTCTTCTTAATATGTAGGCTGTAGTTAAGTTCTTACACAATTAAAACAGTATAATAGACTCCAGCAATTAAATAGTTAAAAAAGAAGAAAAGCATTGAACATTCTTCAGGTTTGGGAGCATAGCAATGGTCTTTTTTTTTGCTAATTTCAGTTAATTAAATCAATCACGAATCTCACTCCAGACAGAGGGAATCTACACTACAGTAAACATTTATGACTTTGTAGACATCTGATTATTTTGTTCATGCAGGAAAACTGTTACTATTATAGCATATTCTATTCTAAATTCCAGTTTTAATCATCAAACAAATTCTGCATGAAGTGAAATAGTGTCTAAAGTAGAAAACTTGACAGGGTTTTCCTCTGTTAAAAAGTATGTCTACTGCACTATGGTTATTTCCTCTTCTGGAATAGAGAGGGATATTCATAAAACCTCAAGAAGAGTCTCAGGAATAACTGAAGACCACAAGAATAACTGCTTTCATCTGAGTATCTCAGTACTCTGTAAGGCATTTTCTACTCAGACCCCTGAGGAGAGATGCTATCCTGCTCCAATTTCCATTGGACTACCCAATGTTCTGTAATATTCTTGGGAAAAAGAGGATACTTGCTTTTTCACTCAAAAAGCATAGCAGAAGGCAGATGAGGAAAATCATTATTGTCATATGAATTTTTGAATCTACACTAACTTATGAACAATTACAGATTTGGTTCTTTATAGTGGCACCTCTCTTCTAGATACCAAATCTACATTCATTTCCTGTTGCAAATATTAAAATTACCACAGACTTAGTGGCTTAAAATAGCACAAATTTATTATATTACAGTTCTGTTGGTCTGAAGTCTGAAACATGTCTTATTGGGCTAAAATCAAGATGTCAGTAGGATGTACTCTTTTCTGGGTGCCTTAGAGAAGAATCTATATCCTCACCTTTTCCAACTTATAGATGCTACTTACACTCTATATCACATGACCTCCTTTTTCCATCTTCAAAGCCAGCAGCAAAGTATCTCTGCCCTTATTCCATGGTCACATTATCACCTTAGTATCTCTCTTTTTCTCTCATTCACTTATCTGAGCCTAGAAAGGTTCTCAGCTTTTAAGGACTCATGATTTGATTGACCTAGAATCAATGTGTTGAGAAAATGTAATTTATCCTTAATATCTTACTGCAGATTAAAAGAAATATTTCATAAAGAATTACACCCTTTGATGTTTAATTAACTCTTGCACCTTAAAATATTTTAATTAGACAACAAAATAATAATCTAGATAGACAAATTTGAATAAATTCTTTGAGAAACTAAACCAAATCAATTTTGATATGACTCATTTAAATAAATTAGCAAACAATTCAAATTAATTCTGGGATTTTTTGTTACCTATCTTCCTTATGTCAAAAACATAAAGTACCAAATTTTGTGTCTTGCTTGGATCAAAAATAAAATAAAAGCCAGTTAACACCTAAAAACTATACTAAATACTGTAGTGAAAATATTTATGAAACCTGTATCCTAAGTCTAATTTTAAAATTCACTTGCTCTATAACCTTGGGTAAGTCATTTAACCAGGCTATATCTTAAGCTTCTTGAGATAAGATAACTCATTCATAATGGACTATCAAAACTGAAAAAAAAAAAAGATTATCTTACAGAGATAACAGAAAGAACATGTTGAATTGTATTGACCTTTGGTGGCTTTCTCTCTGTAAAATGAGAAAACCAAATTTAAGATTTCCTAAAGCTAAATCTAAATTAAAGATTTCAAAATTTTAATGAACATGATTATATAACAAGAAACATCTTATTCACCTAAGATACTTGCACCCAAATAAACAAGAATCAAATACTAAGGTTTGGAGATCATTTTAGTAAATTAAATTGAAAAATACAGTGAAGTATCCAGAAGGGCTGCATTCTCCAGGCTTCTTTTCACGGGGGTACGACTGTGTGACTAGAACTCACCAATGCAATATTAGCTGAGATTATGAGGGCCACTTGCAGGCAGGTTCTCTATACTATTCACTGTTTGGAAGAGTAGAGAATAGAGAAATGCAACTGGATGCATTTTGATACCAAGACCCTAACAGATGGTGGAGCTATAAGATGAATTTCAAAATCATAGTGTGGAGGGAATTTGTCTGCCTGTTTCAAATGCACTGTTAGGTGAGTAAAAAATTAAACTCACATGTTATGAGACCTCACATGTTATGAGCTACTTTTTTTTGGCAGCTCATTTACCCAACTAATATAACAATGAGAGAATTCTTATCATTAGTTTCTTTTTTCCCAAAAAATAGAAGCATTATGATAATTCTTTAAAAATTCTTTTATGATATAATGACATGCTGGTATATCTCAGGAACCAAGAAGTGATATCTTTTTAAAGGTTAACATCTCACTTATACAACTAGAACGTGATGAATTTACAATAAATCTTCCTTTCTTAGTTGTCATTAAATCCTTATTGTCTTGTCAGGCACTATACAGGGCATGGAAAATAAAGAGATTAACTCATGCAACAAGTACTAATGGAGTCTCTAGAATATCATGAGATATTATTCTATGTGATCATGAATAGGTTTTAAGAGAATACCTAAAAATTCTTTAGAAATTCTGGCGGTCTAATAAGTCCATTAGGGAGAATAAAAAGCAAAAATAAATAAACAAACAAACAGTAATGTTACCATTATGCCCAATTACCCCTGGATAATCCCCTTTCCTTGAATGTGGGTAGGAACCTATGAATATGGTAGATGTCACTCCATTGTTTATATAATGTTATATGGTAAAGGTGAATAGGTATTGCATATGTACTTAAAGTCTCTAATAACTTGACTTTAATCAAAAGGAAAGTTATCTTGGTGGAGCTTACTCAAGTAAGCCATTTAAGGGAGATTGGAAACAGCAGGGACACATGACTGTTCTTGAAGAAGCAAACTGTTGTGTTGTGAAGAAGGCCATGTGTTAGGAAATGGCAGGCAGCCCGTGGTAGCTAGGAATCTTAGTCTCACAATCTGAATTGAACCCTTGATGAGAATTTCAAGCCTCATGTAAAATAATGACCAAGGCCAAAACCTTGACTGCAGCCCTGTAAGATCCTGAGTAGAGGACCCACCTAAACCAAACTTGTACACTTGACCAACAGAAACTATGAAAGGGTCGGTGTGTTGTTTAAAGTCACTACATTTGTGGTCATTTGTTATGCCACAGTAGAAAATTACTGCAGACTTCCAGACCAGAAGTAGAGTACTGCTTTAATAAATCCCTAAAAACTGGGAGCAGCTTTAGAATTGGGAAGGGAGAGGACAGAGGCTAGAAAAGTTTTGGGGTGCATGATAGAGCAAGCTTAAATCACATTGCAAAAAGACGATTAAGTTGAACTATTAGAAGGAATGTGGACTTTAGGAATGCTACCTACCAGTGATGATTCAGAAGGGAATAAGGACATGTTATTGGAAACTGGAAGAAAGGAGATCTTGCTAGGCAGTATCAGAAAGCTTGGTAAAATTGTCTCCTCCAGTTACTGGGAATGCAAAACTTGTAATGAATGAAACTAGTTATATTCTTATGGAAATTTTCAAGTAAAATATTGAAGGTATGGCCTGGTTTCTTCTCATTGCAAATAGTCAAAATGTGAGAGGAGAGAAGGAAGGGGAGAACTAGGTCAAGGACTATTCAATACAAATTCAATACAAATGAAATGGGTCTTGATGATTCTGAATGTTCTGTTTCTCCAGATGGCAAAATATGTCAAGAGTTGGGTGGATCCTGAAATGTTAGCGTAGGGGAAAGCCTAGGTATGTGATTACACATCCTTGCCCCTAAATCCCAGAAAGGTCAAGATTTCACACAGGGGATCCTTCTAAAGTTTTAAGGATGTGATTCAGAGATCTCAGTTAAACTGGAGAATCTCTAGGAACCTCAAGGGTGCTATTCCTAGGTATCTCAGGAGGACGCCAAGATTATCTCAGGGAGATATCTCAGAAAGATCTGTGAAGATAAATTTTATCTAATGGAGTGTATACATTTGAAATCTGTGAGCACCTCCAAATGTGAAAATCATTTCAGCAGCAATACTGCTAGCTTGAACTACAAAAGAGACAGAAAGAACACAAAATTAAAGGAGGTTCTTGGATTCTCTAAATTCTATTGGCAGGAAATAGTTGCAAGTATGGATAGTGGCCAAAGATGTAATATTCTTAGTTCAGAAACAAACTTTATTAATCATGATACAACAAACATCATGTGTATTAGCATATTTGTGTCAGATGCACCTCCATATACCATGTATTACATTCCATGAGAGGATCTCTGAGTTTAGGGAACCTAACTAAATCATTTATGATGGACAGTAGGCATGCCTCCCCTTTGCTCTGGAGGGAGATACTATCTCTATTCTCTATGACTGTAAGCAACTCTTCCCTTTGCTTTGAAGAGAAACATTATTTTCTAAGGCTGTTTGCTATATAAACATCCTTGAAAAAATAGCCTGGAAATTAGTGTTTCTTCTCAGAATACATACAAAAGTGCCATAGAGAAATGTTTCTCAATACTTGGACACCTTTTTCATGATGCTCTTACTCCTCTTTTCCCTATCAACAGGATCTGGAAGATTTATTTCTATTTTTCTTCAAAGGAAAAATGACAAGGGCTATAGTCCATATGCTGAATACTCATTTCCTTCCTGTGTCACTGGGTCCTACTGATGTCTGACACAATAATCATTTTTCATTTGAAAATCAAGTCTTTGCCTTACATTATAAAAGCTTTTCCTTTATTCACTGATTTGTCCTTTCATGTACAGTTCCCTTTACCTTGGAAGCAATCCTCCCTTATCTTCTACAGATACAGAACTCCATTGTACACACACCATAGACAACTGGACTTCACAGCTTTCCTCTTTGACCCCTCCTCCCGCACCAATTTACTCAACTGACATCTTGCTTCTCATACTTCAATGTTCAATTTTTACCTCATTTTTCATATTTACGTGTTGGCAGTATTTGTCGCAAATAACTAGTCCCTTCCTTAGGTATGATATCTCAGGTAAATGCCTATCTAGTTTAAATGAGTTTGGAGTCCTCCGACCTAGAGACTTTGCTTCGTACAGTTGCCAACAATCTCATTTTGGTCCTGCAAGTGCAAACAAACAGCTTCAACCTTCATTTGCCATTAACCGCAATTTATTTATTGGATATGAAAGTCTTCTCCATAGTTCTGGTTTTGCAAATATTCTACTGGTTATATACTATCTGGCTCCCAGTTATACATGATTTAGTCCTTGACTTGTTTATTATTTCATCATAATAGTCCACAAAATATATATGTAATTTTATTTTTTTATTATGTTCGGTTAGCCACTGTATAGTACATCATTAGTTTTTGATATAGTGTTCAAAGAGTCATTAGTTGCATATAAAATATATTTTAAGCTAATAAAAGATAATAAAATGTCTATGACATAACATTTATCATTTTATAATATATTTCCCCAACTCTCAAACTTTTATCAGACTTTCACTGGTAGAAGATAACTATAATTATAAACATAATTTAATAGACAATTCTGAATTTTGAGCTGTTTTTTTCCTTCCGTTATTGGCATATACTCTGTCTGTGAAAAATAACCACTGTTAAAAAACGTGTTTCCTAAACAGTGCAGTATCTTTTTCACATGAACTTGTTTTAAAAGTGTTTCTTAATGACAAATCACTTAACAGATTAGTCACATTGTCTGAGTTATACTCCAATGCTTCAAATAGCACTGAAGACTAGTCTAGTAAAATATAGCAGACACGAGCATTGGTTTAGTGCCTGCATCATCAAAACTGGTAGAAAGGGAATGCTGGCAATAAAGAAGGCTTCTGCAGTGTATGCATTATGGAGTGTAGAGTCAATCCATTAAACCCCAAATGGGATGAATTGGTCTCTTAAGCCAGTCTTACCATGCTTTTCTGTGACACTAATCACTTCTATCTTCCTTCATGTGTCAAGGGAAATGGACTACATGGTTTGGCCAATTAAATCACACTTAGGGAAGTGATAAAGGAAGCAAAATATAGCAGTTGTCCTACCTAGACATTATTATTTTTTTAATTTTGTTATTATTTTTCCCAGGTGCCCATGCACTATTTTAAAACATAAGCCTTTCACCTAGAGCATTGTCTTTATTTATCCTTTGTTAATTTATCTACTTAACATGTAATCACCCCCTTGAATAAACCTTTTGGTTATTGGTTCTGACCCATTCATCATTAATTTGATGAAGTCAGTGAAACATTAAAAACTATTTCAAAATGTGGAAAGAATGCTATGCAGGCAAGCATACAAAATGTGTCCTGGCTACACTAGACTCATCATAGCCCAGTATTATAATAGAATCAGAATCTTGATTGATGATTACTGAAAAACAAAGCTAAAGAACATGTAATGTTAAAGAAAATGTCATATTAACTCTCAAAATATCTGTGCCCACTTGCCCTACCATGAAGAAATGAAACTGGATTTCTCAGTGCTCTTATTAAAAACCCTAGCCTCCTGATGCAAAGGAATGTAAAAAAAAAAAAAAAAGGCAAGAATGTTTGCTTTTATTTCTACTAAAAACATTTTTCTTTTCATATACCAGGAGAATTAAATCTGTAGCTATTTTTCTAGTTAATTGCTCTGATCTGAACTGAAAGGGTAATAAAACTTTCTTTAATCTCTCTAGGAGCACCAAATGGTTACAGCCCAAAAGCTCCCAGGCTAAGCCCCAAGGTGCCTGAAAAGTGAATTGCTCCCTCTTAGGTATGTACATTTCAAAAAGCAGAAAGCCCTTGGTCTGGCTCAGTTGGAAGAGCATGGAACTCTTGATCTCTGGGCTGTGTTTGAGTCCTATATTAGGTGTGGTTGTTATGAAAAAATAAATTCTTAAGGAAAAAAGACCCAAGCTCAGAGTTTGGAGATATCTGTAGGTCATAAAGTCCACAGACACCTGGGATTTACCTGGCTACTGGAGACATTTACATTCCAAAAGTTTAGGCAGAGAGCCCAGGATCTTTTTGTCCTCTCTCAAAAAAAAAAACAAGTTGTCTATCTGCCCTTTCAGGAGTGGAGGGGACAGTTGTCTTTTGCCTGTGCATAATAAAAGAAATATCATTGTCCCTCACTTCTCTTCTAGGGGCGTGACTTGACACTCAGGTAGAATGTAATTATCAGTTCTCATTGCATTCCTGCAGGTCTAGGTGTGGTGACTGACACTGAGGGTGCTTTGGCTGTAGGTCTGGTTGTGAGAATCATTAAAGTACTTGTTTCCATGACCCAGGTGCCTCATGTTTTGGCAGTATTAATATATATAAAGTACATAATCTTGTGGGTTTTTTTTTAAGATTTTATTTATTTATTTATTTATTTATTGACAGAGAGATAAGAGAGCACAAGTAGGCAGAGTGGCAGGCAGAGGGAGAGGGAGAGGCAGGTTCTCCGCCGAGCAGGGAGCCCGATGTGGGACTCGATCACAGGACCATGGGATTATGACCTGAGCGAAAGGCAGTGGCTTAACTGACTGAGCCACTCAGGTGCCCCTAAAGTACATAATCTTGTAATTGGGGTAACATCTCAGATGTTTTGCAGTTCTTGACACAGCTGGTGTATTTGCTATGTGACAGACCTAATGCTGTGCTATTTTGTCTATTAAATCAAATCTTACTTTTTAAAAATATTTTATTTATTTTTTTGACAGAGAAAGATGCAGCAAGAGAGGGAACATAAGCAGGGGGAGTGGGAGAGGAAGAAGCAGGCTTCCCACCAAGCAGGGAGCCTGGTAAGGGGCTGGATTCCAGAACGCTGTGATCATGACCTGAGCCAAAGGTAAGGACTTAACACTTAACGACTGAGCCACCCAGGTGCCACCAAATCCTACTTTAAAACAACACATTTATAGGTAAGGTAACTAGAAGACAGAGTTTAGGAAAACTATAGGACATTCATTCAGCCAGGAAGAAGTGTGGAAATAAGTTTGATTTGTAGAACTCCAAACTTGCTTACTTACTATGATCCTTTAATCACACATGGTATCAACCAGGATTTAGAAGCTTAAGGCAGATAATTTTTATTATTATTATTATTATTAAAGATTTAATTTATTTATTTGACAGAGAGAGAGAGAGCACAAGCAGGGGGAACAGGAGAGGGAGAAGCAGGCTCCCTGCTGAACAGAGAGCTGATGCAGGGCTGGATCACAACATGAGCTGAAGGCAGAAGCTTAACCAACTGAGTCACCCAGGCACCCCAAGACAGATAATTTCTATTTTTTATTCTCCTCTTAAAATCTAAAACTAAATCTAATTTTGTTTCTTTCTTTAAAGGAGATTTAAAGTATGATATTCTTTTATTATCCGATTATAAGATACAGATACAGAAATAAATGAAGATTTCAAGCCTCATTTTATATTTCATTATCTTACATATATACATATATATATGAAATTATGTAATTTAAGCCTTTCATAAATCCTTCTTAGTTTTTGTCATCTCTGATTTCTTACTAATGTGCCCAATGGAAATTGAATCTTAAAAATAATTACAAAATTATTCAGATATTAGAGAAAAATCAACTGATTTATCGAGTGAAAGAAAACAAATACTTCCCACGCATAGTCCCTGGACTAAGTGATAAGGTTATACATATTAATAATATTGGGAAAGCATTGTTATAAATTTCTTTTGACACAGTTGCTATGTCCATCAGAAAACGTATCTTCCCAAAATTTTTTGATTATGATATGTGTCAGCTACGATAACAGCAAGTTAAAAAATAGAGAAAAGAAGGACTACAGTTTATATGAACATGAGATGACACAATCAGCATGACTCTGAAATCATAAAATAAAGTGTTCTGTGTAAATCTTACAGAAGTGTAAATAGTAGGTGAGTGCTTAAACGAATCTTCTATGAATCTTCATGTCCAATTTAAAGGTTCAATTATTCTGTTTATAACAATGGTTCATATCAATGGTGACACATTTGAATAATTTCCAGCCATGAGAAACATGCAAGATTAGCAAATATTATATATCTTAAGGAAAAATATTTTCAAATGCTTTTATTTCATAACCAGAATTTGTATTAGTTATCTGAGTATGATTAGTAAAGATTTGTTAGGTTACATCTATTAAAGGAAAGTTTCTGCATGTCTGAACAGAGATGGCTTCTCTACTACACACTTGACCAGGAAAAATTTACTTCATTTGGAGAATTGCATGGTTGCTCTTTAAACTTAATATAACACAAGAGAAATGGTGAACAGAAAATTCATTTCAAAACAAAGAATACTAAAAAAGAAATATTGCAATAAAAATTAAATTATGATAAAACTTTGTGTAAATTAAAGAATTTGAAAAAAAATTTCCTTTTATGATAAGAAAACAAAGCAGTTCTAAAGATCACAAGAAAGATACTAAAGCAAAAAGGAGAAGAAACAGTTGTTTCATCTCAGAAGAGAAATGGAAAAAAAATTTTAAAATTCACAGAAATGAAGGTGAAATTGAAAGATACTATTAGAAAAGACTCTACTGAGAGCTCAGTTAAGAATAGAGGACTGAGAATATGAGAGGACCAAAACAAAAATAGATGAAGAACATAGAAAGATTCATTAGGCAATATCCATAGAAAAGAAGTAGAGGACCCCCAACATGAACATAAAACTGGGTCTTTACTATGCACAAGATGTAATACCATGCTAATCCTTAAAAGAAAATATATATAAAGATATATTTAAAGAAAAAATTTACAAAATATAAGACTATTTGAAGCTACATAGATACATGGTTTCCAGGAATAGTTGAAAGAGAAGAGTGAATCCTGAGCCTAAATCAACCAAGTTATTAAGCTTCAAAGAAAAGGAAAGGTGCTTTTGGTCAGTTAGGCCAGGTCAATACAAAAATCTCCTAAGAGGGGAAAAAAATCAATTTTGTTTTTGTCATTTTAACTACAAAATTTAACAAGATAGTAAAATAATATTCTGAAAGAAAGAAAATGTGAGTGCTCTTTTAATATGAACATGCTATTCAAGAGTAAAGAACACAGTTTAAGCATTCTGAATTTGTAAAAATAAATGGAAACACCATTCTCCTGAGCATTTCTAATGGAAAATACAAGAGGGCAAATTTCTGCCAATCAGAGAAATGAGATGAATTGAAAATAGATAAACCAAATTGGTACTGGACAGTAGAAATTACACTATCTGTAAAAAGCAAGGCTAAACTTGAATTCACACTTATTGTTACAAAGGAAGATTAAAATGTTGTAAATTATTACACTGGAGAAATTAAAATAAATTAAAATAGTTGGGAGAAGTTGCAAAAAGGAAACCACCAGTAGCATGACTATGCTAACTTTATCATCCATTATAGCCAGTTATCAAAATAAATCATTCAATGCTAAAAAATCAAGTAATAAGGAAGTAAGTATATTAAAGATGTAAAACTAGTGTATTGAAGCAATGGGACATTAGGAAAGGAAAAAGGAAGAATAAATGCATACATTCTCTTATTTTTCAAATTAGGGATTCTATAGCTCAAATCTAAGGAAGTGGAGAATGTAAATGAGAAGATTACAAAAGGCAAATCTTCTCAGCTAAAAGTAAACACAAACAGGAAGTATTAAATAATACAATTTGTTTACTAAAACTGATAAAATAAGATTATAGAATTAAACCACACATAGCTAATATTTAATTAGCATAAATGAAGTAAATCTGTATTAAAAGATGACTGTCATATTACTTCATGGAGAAAAACACAACTACATAATATTTACAGTAATCATACGAAACAAAGTGACTCAGGAAAGTTGTAAATAAAAGGGTGAGCAAAGGCAGACATGCAGGCAAATGAAATAAAATGGAAGAGATAATATTCATATCAGAAAAAATAGAACTCAGGGAAAAAGCATTAAGTGAGGCTAAAAAAGACACTTTATAATAAAAAAAATGTAACCTATAATATCAGTACACAAGTAGAAAAACATCAAAATCAATAAAACAAAGCAAATGAGAATTATAATGAGAAATAAGCTGACACTTTAATTTACATTTATTTTTTCAAGACAGACAAATAGATAACATGTAAGTAATGACATAGAAGATAATGTACTTTCTAAACTAGGAACATGTTTTACTTAATTTCTTGAACTGAATTACATAATCTAACTGCTGCCTTTGTTATTTATTTCAATGTGTAGCCAGTTAATAATAACCTACAATTAATACTTTCAGCATACTTTTGAAATATTTTAACAGACTCTAACAAAAATACATAGTAAAGGGAGGTTTTGAGCAAAGGAAACTTACACATATTCTCATAAGTGTGGTAATGTCCCAAAATATATCTAAGAAGCTTCTTAATCTAGAAGAATAATCTGAAAAAACATATGCTCTCAGACAGGCAAAGCTGATATCAGAAGGGTCTTTGAACATCTTCTGTAACTAGTCTGAAAATGTATACATAGCTGAAGGAAATGTATATGATCCCTCTACCACAGTATATCTGGAAAGAAAAGCAGATTTGAAGTGTCTGTCCTCTAAAAGAAGGTCTAAAAAATAATTCAATAAATATGTATACCCATCCCCATCTTAGCTGTATGGATCATATCCAAACATATCAGAAAACCCTGGTCATTTTTAATAATTTTATAACTAATCTGGACAAAAACAGAATGTATTTTTTAAGATTTTATTTATTTATTTGACAGAGATAGATAGAGAGCCAGAGAGCACAAGCAGGGATTGGGGTGGTGGGGAGGGGAATGGCAGAGGGAGAATGGCAGTGGGGCTGCATCTCAGGACTCTGGGATCATGACCTGAGACAAATACAGAAGCTTAACTGACATAGCCACCCAGATGTCCCATGCAGAAAGTATTCCTGTCAGAACTGCAGTGGCACAAAGTTGGGAATGTTAGCTAATCCACTGGAATGGAAGAGCAGATCCAAATACTTTTTTGTCAGACTAAAACAAACCGATGAAATTTAAGAGGATTAAATGTGAAAGTATTCATTTACTTTCAGAACGTTAACTATGTGAGCATGAGTAAAGTAGTTTATGATGGAAATACTTTCAAAAAAAAAAGAAAGTAGCTGCCTAAAAGATCAATATAAGTAGATGATTTGATATAACTGTCAGATGGTGTCCTCCACAATATTCATTTAATATAGTGCTTACAAAGGAAGCAATAACCCTTTGTGATCTACATGGACTGCCATATCTGGAGTGATGGATGTAAAATAAGTTGGGTAGTGTTGCATTTTTTGGGTCCAGCACCTAATCATGTCAGTAACTAGCTATGTAATCTGCCCAAGCTCCTTTACCTCCGTGTAAATAGAGTCCTCACCTGGAATGTGGGGTAAGAAAATTAAGTACATATATATGATGTGGGATTCAGTGGGATAATATAAATAAAGAATTTAGAAGAGGACCATTGTTATTATCATTATTCTGGGGCCAAATTTTAAAAGGGCAATTGACAATTGAAGTATACTCAAAGAAGTTCAATAAAAATGTTGAAGATTCTGGAAGACAAGTGACAATAAAAACAGGTAAAGAAACTCAGTATGTTTAGATCATATAAGAGAAGACAGAGAGAAACATTTCTTTGCTTCTATGAATGTCTTACATAGTAGAGAGAATAAACTTTCTTGGCTTCCTCCAAAGAACACAATGATATCATTGAATGGATATTGTCAGGAGTATGACTTCCTGTCATTGTAAGAAAAGTTTTAAATAATAATCTCTTCATGAATAGAAAGGACTAACTTACAAATAAAAGAAATGGCTTTTGTGAAAGTATATCACAGAAATGAAGTACTGACAGAATGATGGCGATGTTAAGAAATGGTGGGTCAAGTTAGAAAACATATAAGATCCTCCTTGAGACTAGAATCCCATAGTACAATACAGGGGTATCAGTACTGCTTTAGAATACTTAAGCTCAAAACTATCATGTTTTCTAAGACCACTACTAACATGATAACCTGGTCTTGATCTAATTCTCTCAGAGAATTTAGAGTATTACATTTCCTTTGTGCTTCCTCTGACTTAAAATGACCTCCTGGGCCATATTGCTCATCTTAGCAAAGTTGACTACTATTGATATGTGGCCAGAGTGACCCAAAAAACAAACAGAAACTCCTGATATGAGAACAGAGAAAATACTCCATTAGAGCTACCAAATAAAATTATCAAAACTACATACTATTATTTATCAACAGAAGTAGTTTTCTGCCACAGATGAAAAAATAAATCATCATGCCAAAGGAAAGTAAATATATGAATTCTAGTGTGAGGTCCTGAAATTAAAATGGTACTAGCATCCACTCTAATGTGGCTGTAGAGAGACATTAATTATAAACATTTTTTAGGGTGATTTTGTGACATAAAACTGTATATATATATATATAAAACCATAGCCATGAAAATCATCTCTGACTTAATAATTCTGTTAGGAATTCTCTAAGGAAATGATCAGAAATGTACAGAAACAAGCATACATATGCTATTTATTGAATCAATAGTTGTAAGTATAAAGAATAGAAAAAATAAGTTTATGTTAATAGAAGATTATACCTCTACACCTTGATACAGCTATTGTAATTTAGATTTTAAAGGAATATGGGGAAAAGCTCACAATAAAGCAAGTGAGTATAACTTTTAAGTTATAATGACAAGAAAAATAGTATCTCTAGTAAAAATTATATAATGTATGATATATACACAAAAATGTACTGGATTAACAACTAACCTTAAGAAGATGAGATAAAAGTTACATATCAGTTATTATATGTTATATTATTCACATATAAGTTTTATAAAATTTAATTTCTTATTCTATATTCTGTTTTCTTTTATAAAAGCAAAAATTTTGAAATATTTAATTTAATAATTAATTTCAAGGATATTTGAATTGTAAACCTTAGGTTATAAATCTTTGTTAGAGGAAACTGTATTTGTAAAGATTTTTTAAATTTATTGTAGAGGGCGCCTGGGTGGCTCAGTGGGTTAAAGCCTCTGCTTTCGGCTCAGGTCATGATCTCAGGGTCCTGGGATCGAGGCCCGCATCGGGCTCCCTGCTCAGCGGGGAGCCTGCTTCCCCCTCTCTCTCTCTGCCTGCCTCTCTGCCTCCTTGTGATCTCTCTCCCTCTGTGAAATAAATAAATAAAATCTTTAAAAAAATAAAAAAATAAAAAATAAATTTATTGTAGAAAACTGTGTCTGTTCGCTTAAAGTTGTATTTGAAGCTTGCCATTTACTAAGTGCCTTGTTAAAATTAACATAGTGACTGTAACCTCACTGTCTTATTTTATGGAACTCAAGGGTATAAATTACATTAAAATTGCCTTAAATCTATGAACGTAGGTAAAGGAATTCCTTATGAAAATGGATCCTCTAATAAATATTAAAACTTACATTTTTCTTCAATTCCACTGAAAACAAAAATTTGCACCTTAAAAAACATATTAAATTTCAAATAATAAAAAGAAAGGAAATAATAAAGATTAAAGCAGAGATGAACAAAGTAGAAAATGCAAAAGCAAACAGACAAAATAAATAAAACCAAGAGTTGGTTCTTTAAGATGTTTAAAAAATAACAATTTTTGGTTAGATTGACTAAGAAAAAGGCAAAAAGACCCAAGTAACTAAAATTAAAAATAAAAGTGGGGCCATTGCTACCAATTCAATATACATAAGAAAGATTATAAGAGAGTACCATAAATGATTATATGCCATGACAATGGATATCCTAAATTTAGTGAAAAAATTTTTAGAAACACACAATCTACCAACACTGAATCTTGAAGAAAGAGAAAATCTGAAGATACCTATAACTTGTAAGGAGATAGAATTAGTCATCAAAACATCCCAGTAGAGAAAAGTCCAGGACTAGATGGCTTCACTGGTGAATTCTACCAAACATTTAAATTATTTAAAAATAAAAAAATAAAAAAATACCAAGAAAACTGCAGAAGGGAAAAACTTCTAAACTTATTCTATGAGGGCATTACTCTAATATCAAATCTAGATAAAAATTCTACCAGGAAAGAAAACTAAAGACCGATATCCCTCCCTGATGTATATAAATTCAAAGATCCTCAATCAAATGCTAGTAAACAGAACTCAACACACATTAAAAAGATTTTATACTATCGGGATGCCTGGATGGTTCATTTGGCTAAGTGCCTATCATCGTTTCAGGTCATGATGTCAGGTCCCTGGAATTGAGTCCTTTGTTGGACTCCCTGTTCAGGGAGGAATCTGCTTCTCTCTCTCTCCTTCTCCTTCTGCTCCCTCCTCACTTACATGCTCTCTCAAACAAATAAATAAAATCTTCAAAAAAATAGATTACATACTATGATCAAATAGTCCTTATTCCTGGAATGCAAGGAGGGTTCTACATATGAAAAGCAATCAATCAACCAATGTAATAAACCATATTAACAAAATGAAGGGAAAACTACATGATCATTTCAACTGATGTCCAAAAAAAGAAAAAAAAAGGATTTGACAAATCCAATACACTTTCATCATAAAAACTCTAGACAAATTAGAAATAAAAGGAAATTTCTTTAACAAACAAAGGCTATGGAAAGAAGCCTACAGCTAACCTTACACTCAATGATGAAAGACTGAAAACTTTCCTAGTAAGATCAGCGACAGGACAGGGTTGATTGCTTTTACCACTTCTACTCAAATTCTAGCTACAGCAATTAGTCAAGAAAAAATAAAATGCTTCTAAATTGGAAAGAAAGAAGTAAAATAATCTGTTCAGAGACAACATGAGCTTATATGTAGAATACCTTAAAGATTCTACTGAAAAAAAATTAGAATTAATAAGCAGATTCAGCAGAATTGCAAAGCATAAAGTCCAGTTTCATTTCTGTAGTATAACAATAAGCAATTCAGAACAAAAAAATACTTAAAGGTGGAGTTTCAATAAACATATTCATACTAAACACCCCCCAATTAGTTTAGAAATATTTAATTCTGAGGAGATATATAATGGAAGTTCTCTGAATCTTTAATTATTCAAAGATTCTTAATTTAGTATGTCCTCAGGAACTCAATTTTAACCTACTAAGGTCTTTAAAATAACCAGAAACCAAAAATATTGGCATAATTTTTCAATATGATTTATTAATGATACTTTATTAACTTTTTGTAATTATATGTATTTTGCTCTTCAGATATGTTTATCCTTTTGGCCAAAATCACAATTTCAACAGGAATATGGAAATATCACTGCCAACATGTAGTTTTTTTTTAAGATTTTATTTATTTATCTGACAGAGAGAGAGAGATCACAGTAGACAGAGAGGCAGACAGAGAGGAGGAAGCAGGTTCCCTGCTGAGCAGAGAGCCCAATGTGGGGCTCGATCCCAGGACCCTGAGATCATGACCTGAGCTGAAGGCAGAGGCTTTAACCCACTGAGCCACCTAGGTCCCCCTAACATGTAGTTTTTAAATGTAAATTGATCTTATGCTTAATTCATAAAGAATGAGATATTCTCACTAAGTGATTAAATGAAAAAGTGAAGTGTGATTGTTAGTTCCCAAGGACAATAAGTACAAGTACCAATCAACACATACACATACCCACCTTTTTTCCTAAGTTATCTGTAATAATTAAATGAGATAAGCAAATATAGATTAATAACAATTATGTCTTTATAACAGGATTAATTCTACACAAGCTGAGGTGTTTAGAAGTAATAAAAATATAATTAGCATTATGTATGTAATATTATGCATTCTGTAATTCAGCAAATATTTACTGAGCTTTATTTTGGGTCCTTAGGATATACCTAACAAAACTAATAAATGTTTCTTTACTGTGTTTTTTTAATATCCCAGAGGAAAGAAAAAAATAGAACAGGACATGGGATAAGGCGGTTGCAAATAGTTTAATTAGGGAAGTCAGGTAGGCTCAGGGAGAAAGGCACCTATGAGCATATTCTTGAGGCAGATGAAGAGTTGGCATGGGGATACCAGATGGAAGAACATTGCTAGCAGATGGCTATCAGCACAAAGACCTGAGAATGAGAACCTTCAGTGTATTTGTGAGATGGTCAGTATACCAGAGTAGCTGCAGCACAGGGAAGCAAGATGAAAAGCAACTGCACATAAAATCTGAGATAAAATTCATCATTTTTTTTCTCATCATCCTTAAGGGTTTTACATAACTGAAATAAAATTAAATATTTGTAGATTATTGCAATGTTAAAATTTGTTTCCAAATTAACTTCTACATCAGTGTGGTAGATGTACACTTAATTATCTACCAATAAGTCACCAATATATAATTGTTAAGATAATTGATCAAATTAGGATTTTCTCTTATCCTTTTGCTTTCTTAGATTGTATAATTACAAATAAACAATTTCTTATTCAAAATCTATAAAGAACTTATCAAACTCAATACCCGTAGAACAGTCAAGAAATGGGCAGAAGACATGAACAGACATTTCTCCAAAGAAGACATCCAAATGGCCAACAGACAAATGAGAAAGTGCTCAACATCACTCGGCATCAGGGAAATACAAATCAAAACCACAGTGAGATACAACCTCACACCAGTCAGAATGGCTAAAATCAACAAGTCAGGAAATGACAGATGTTGGTGAGGATGTGGAGAAAGGGGAACCCCCTACACTGTTGGTTGGAATGCAAGCTGGTGCAGCCACTCTGGAAAACAGTATGAAGGTTCCTCAAAAAGTTGAAAATAGAGCTTCCCTATGACCCAGCAATCGCACTACTGGGTATTTACCCTAAAGAAACAAAGGTAGTGATCCTCAGGAGTACATGCACCCAAATGTTTATAACAGCAATGTCCACAATAGCCAAACTATGGAAAGAACCTAGATGTCCATCAACAGATGAATAGATAACGAAGATGTAGTATATATATATATATATATATATATATATATATATATATATATATATACAATGGAATATTATGCAGCCATCAAAAGAAACAAAATCTTGCTATTTGCAATGACTTGGATGGAACTAGAGGTATTTTGTTAAGCGAAATAAGTCAATCAGAGAAAGACAATTATCATATGGTCTCTCTGATATAAGGAACTTGAGGGGCAGGGTGGAGTGCCATGGAGGGTAGGGAAGGAAAAAAAATGGAACAAGATGGGATCGGGAAGGAGACAAGCCATAAGAGACTCTTAATCTCATGAAACAAACTGAAGGTTACTGGGGGATGGAAGGGTAGGAATAAGGTGGATGGGTTATGGACATTGGGCAGGGTTTGTGCTATGGTGAGTGCTGTGAAAGATATAAGCCTGATGATTCACAGACCTGTACCCCTGGGGCAAATAATAAAATTTAAAAAAATTGACAACTTCTTTTCAATCAACTTTTAAGTTTATATTAAGGGTTGTTTATTATACTCTTTATTTCATCTGTTCTCTACTTTAAAGAATTAGAAAACCATCCCTAATATAACTTTTTTTATCATTCCTAACTTGCTATATAGCCATATATATATATATATATGTATATATATATACACATATATATCTTGCTATAACATTGCTAATACTTGCTATAATACCTTAGTAAAACTTCTGCTTAAGTTTGCTTGTACCAAATATTTAAAAGTAAATAAGGGACAAAAGCCTCCGTCACCCACCCTTACATCTTTTGCATTTTGGAGAACCTGTGATATTACTACATGAATCCATCACTTTGTACCTATACCTTAGGATGGAGATAACCTGAGTTCTGTAGTGAAGATGCTTTATTTTACCTCTGAATGTATGAGCTGTTGCCCCAAGAGGGATGTAATGTGACATAATATGATCCATATTCAAAGAATGTTATATTTACTTGAAAATCTGGGAAAATTTTTAAACGGTATAAAATTATGACTATCACAATGAAAGTAAATTGCATAGAAAGTAAAATTCTCATTAAATAACCACATCTCAAAGAATGGTATCTCTTTAAGCTCACAGTTCCACTTAACCTTCTGTTTTTCCATTTCAGTTAATGAATTTCAATCCCCTTGCCCTGGGTTGCAAAGCACTGTGTGACCTAGTAACTGCCTAAATTTGCAGGCTCATCTGGGACCACTTTCTCTGTCAATAAAGCCAAAATTGCTTTATTTGATTCTAGGAGAAGCCCAAAATCAGTTACCCCTGAACAGGCTTGACTTAGAACTTTGCTTCATCCCTCTGCATCTTTCCCAGGCATGTCTCACTTGTAGGTGAGACCTTCATTCAATACACAGACTAAACGGGCCCCTTCCAAACATATCCAAGTCAATATGCTCCTTCGTGCCAAAAAGGGACTCTGCAAGTGTGATTAAATTTAAGGACTTTGGGATGCAGACATTATTCTGAATTATCCCCAGAAATTCAATCTAATCTCATAAATCTTTAACAGAGCAAGATGGTGGCCGAGAAGTTCCATAAGAGAAATGTGAGAAGAAAGAGCAGAGATTCAAAGCATGAGAGGGACTCAATCACTATTCTTATTTTGAATATGGTGGAAGAAAGCCAAGTAATACAGCGATCTCTAGAATCACGTGATGTCTCTTACAAGAACACTTGTATGTGCCATGATATTTATCATAATGCTATTAATGGGAGCATGACTCCTGTAGTGCTCCATAGTAGAGAATCTCTGTAATGGAGAATGGAATCATGTACATAGTTTAAATGTGAAGTTGTACAAGATAAAACATTGTTATACATACAATATGATACTCTAACAAAAAATTAACAAGCACATGCATAACACAAACACGGGAAAAACTGTATCTTCATATAGGTTGCCCTTGGGAAGTGAAGTAATTATTTGTTTCTTATATTCAGTGATTTCTAAATTTTCTGTAACAATTAGACTGTAAAAAAATGGAAGTGTGTTTATGTCAGGAGAAATCTAGATGACCTTAATGAAAAGGCAAGTCCACTAAAACCTGGAAATAGTAAGGTCAATAAAGGGGTGGGTGAGCATGAGGACAGAGAGTTTAGTGGTTCATTTTGTATTGCTGGATGTTATCCTTGAAAGTGGCTAAAAATTAACTTGTCGTTTAAATAGGCACACCCAGGGTGCCTGGGTGGCTCAGTGAATTGAAATTCTGCTTTCAGCTCAGGTCATGGTCCCAGGGTCCTGGAATCAAGTCCTGCATCGGGCTCCCTGATCACAGGGAGCCTACTTCTCCCTCTCCTCCCAGATCAGTGTTTTCTCTCAGTCTCTCTTCTCTCTCTCTCTCTCTCTCTGATAAATAAATAAAATTTTTAAAAAAGTAGGCACACCGATTTTGAATACCTGCTGTGTGATAGGCTGTATAGTGTCCCCCCAAATATCCATGTCCTAATTCTTGGAACTTGTGGATGTTACCTATTATGTTTTACCTGTTATACAGTTACCTATTATATGGTTATTATATGGGAATTTGCAAGTGTGATTATGTTAAGCACCATGAAATGAGTATTTTACCCTGCATTTTCTGGGGAGGCCCAAATGTATTTACAGTCATCCCTATGAGAGAGAGGTAGAGAGAGAGTTGAAGGTAGAGAGAAGAAAGGCGATATGAAATGAAAGCAGGGAAAGATGAGGTTATGGGAGTGGGGCCATGAAGAGGACAGCCTCTAAAACAGGAAAAGATAAAGAAATAGATTCTTCCCCAGAGTTTCTGTAAAGAGTACACCCTGTTGACACCTTTATTTCAGCCCAGTGAAATCCATTTCTGACTTCTGGCCTCAAGAAGTATAAGAGAATAAATGTGTGTTATTTTAGTCACCAAGTTTGAAGTAATTTGTCACAGAGTCATAGGAATGTAATTCATTTGCCAACGAGAAAAGAACTATGAAACATTGAAATTATATAAGAAATAAATAGCAAAATAAGTTTGGGGTTTATTTTTTGGGTGTTTGTGACTTTTTCATTTCTTTTGTGGGGTTTTGTGGTGAACACATACACAGGTGACTGCAAGTGAGTCACATGATCATATACTTACAAAATTTCCTACCCTGAGGGACCTGTGACTTGCTTCTAATGACTAGAATATTTGGCTAGCAAAAGTTCATCTTGTTGGTACTCTCTAGAGAGAATTATCTGCTGGCCTTGAAGAGGCAAACAGCCATATTGTGAATATGTGAACAACCTATGAAGGGTGCCACTTGGTAGGGTATTGCAGGTGGTTTTTAGTATTTGGGATCTCCAGATGACAGGTAGTAAGAAGCCAGGGCTCTCTGTCATAGAGGTAGAAGAAACTGAATTCTGCCAATAACCTAGTGAGTTTGGAAGTGGATTCTATCTCACTCAAGCTTCCAGATGAAAACACATCCTGGCCAACAATTGATTGCGGCCTTAGGAGAAACTGAGCAGAGGAACAAGCTAAGTTATGGAGGAATCCTAACCTGGAGCTTATGTAATGTTTATCATTTTAAGTTGCTTACATCTGGGCAATTTCCTACTACAGCAATGGAAAGTAAAGTTTCCAGTTCATTTTTGGGGGGAAGTATCTTAGCATAGAGAAAAATCTACTAAATGATGAGAAAATAGTATGACTATTACATGGATTTTAAAATAGCAACCATGAATATAACAGGGGAAAATGCTTAAGATATAAAATATGAAATGAACACATAGGAAGTAAAATTCTTTGGTTAACAAAAAGGAAATGCACAGAAAATAATTCATGACAAATTACCAGTACAGTATCACTTGTATAGTATTGTATGTATAGTATCACCATATGCAGTGATAAGTGATGTGTAGAAAAGTAAAACAAGGTGAGTGGCAAAAAGAACCATGGAGTGATTGAGTTGTTATATTAGTTACAATATTCTAATATTTGCCACAGGCTTGTCTCAGGGGCATGTCAACTCTCCAGTTCTTTTCTATAGTATAGTCCACAGAGAGCTTTATGTCATCTTGACATTCTTCACAGTGTAACACAGGTCAACTACACTGATGGAATTTTGCTGATTGATTCTAGCATTATGTACTCTGGGAAGCAGAGGAAGTGGGCTCAAGAAAGAAACAGCAATGTTGTTTTTTCTCTTCTGCTTCCTATTTACTGTCGGTGGACTGCCTGGCTGCTCATGTTTTCTGTGAGCATCACCCCAGAAATGCTTCTTCACCTGGGCAGCAGCAATTCCCTCCTATAACAGCAACTGTATTCTTTTTACAGTTTTTCCAACATTTTTATGACCAGATTCATTGAGCCATTCCACTGGGTCCCTTTTCTAGCTCAGAGACACCAGCGCTAGCCAAGCAATGCTCTCTTCTCCTCATACATCAGAATTTCATTCCCTCAAAACACCATATAAGTGTTTATGTTTTAATTACTCCTACCCGTGAAGCTATAATATAATATGATTAATATTTATGATAAGTTAGATTTAAGTAAATCTAGTTACCCTCCATAATGTGGGCTTCTCCCAACTGTTGAGGGACTTCAGAGCAAAACCTGAATTCCTGGAGAAGAAGGAATTCTGTCTCAAGACTATAATATATGTATCGGTAAAAATATATATTATATTGTTTC
The DNA here is from genome assembly GCA_002007465.1 of Ailurus styani. Lineage (NCBI taxonomy): Eukaryota > Metazoa > Chordata > Mammalia > Carnivora > Ailuridae > Ailurus > Ailurus styani. Next base: position 36,923 of record LNAC01001564.1, read on the forward strand.
TGTTTTTCTAGAGTACCTTGACTGTACTGCCTCTTTCTTTTTTTCTTTCAGCCCTAGGTGTGTGGGTTGCTTTCTGCTACATCTGTGATAAACCCTGTGTAATCGCATTATACTTTTTCAGTTGCTTATTTAGTACTTTATATCTAGTTCTTTACATTAAATGTTCTCTGTTTAAATAACTGGTGTGGTTTCTGTCTCTTGATGGGACTCTGAATGATGCATTATTGTAAGACTTTGGGTATTATTCAGAGCGATTGGAAGTTAGTGGAGAAAAATTATGAAATGACAATTTTTCCTCTCTGTAGCTCTAAGGAGTAAAGTAACACCCATCAAAACTGTGATGTCAATTGTCCATGACTTAGCATGTCCGTATTTTCGCCTCCAACTCTTTTCAAGTTCACTATGAAGGTGCGGTGGAAGAACTTCTCCACACAGAAGCCCAAGATGCTTTAATTGAACAGAATGTCAAAATAAGCTGATAGGTGTTTATTTTCTTTTTTCTTCCTCCAACCATAGTTCTATTCTGCTTCTAGATCTCCTTCCTTCTAACGTATTATCACAGACTATTTAATATTCATTAACTTCTAAATATACTATGTCATTTTGTCTAGAGAAAATAACTGTTCCTCAACACTTCTGATTATCTTAAAATATTTCATTATTATATTTTTTCAGTTTTTTATTATGTAATCATTAATATTTTATTATATTTTAATATACATTCTGCATTATGTTTTGTTCATGGGACAAAATAAACCATTATACACTTTTAAAAAATTTTACCATTTCAATTGTTAAAACAAGTATTAAGCATATCCATTTTAGTCATTCTCCTAAATCTGTCTGTTGTTTGAACTGTACAAAATAACTCATGTCTCAGTGGGTAAGATTATGTAATTAAAATGCAAATTTCAGTATAGGTCATTGTTCACTAGTAGTTAAAAATAACTATAAATACTATCATGATATTCTGTTGCATGTCAATTTGTCAGAAGGTATTTTGAGGTTTCACAAATTAATTCTTCCACTAGATTTCTAATTTCATTTTTTTTAGGATAAAATGAAAATTAACAAATCAGGAAAGTTTTCATATTTCTTTTTTTTTTTTTTTAAAGATTTTATTTATTTATTTCACAGAGGGAGAGAGATCACAAGGAGGCAGAGAGGCAGGCAGAGAGAGAGGGGGGGAAGCAGGCTCCCCGCCCAAGCAGGGAGCCCGATGCGGGCCTCGATCCCAGGACCCTGAGATCATGACCTGAGCCGAAAGCAGAGGCTTTAACCCACTGAGCCACCCAGGCGCCCAAGTTTTCATATTTCATGAAAGAAAATTATCTCTCAATTCCTTGTTATTGTAAATGGCATGACTCTCCTGCTATGAGGATTGTAGGCACTCTAATCTAGAAACCATTAATCTCCTTCAAGTTTAATAATATTAAGTGCTCTTTTTCTGTATTTCAGAAATATGTTGGTATTTTTTCAAAATATAAATAAGCATTAAAATTTACTTGAAAATTTAAGAATTGTTATTATTATTGTGTATAGTGTCACAATTGCCTTAATTTTTCTATTACATGTAATTTTTTCCTGTTCACAATATCCTTTAAAAATGATTATTATTGAGCCAAATGATATGTGCAATTTATATTTTGATACACAATACAAAACCACCCTCCAAAAACTGTAACAATTCACATTCTCACCAATAGTATGAGAATATATGAATATTTAAATGCATTAATTTTTTTTTAAAAAAACATAAATAAATCAGTTTTGGTATCTGGTATCTGTGGTACCTGTTAAATAAATCAGTTATGGTATCTGTGCTTCAAAAAATATCTGTATTCACCAGTTCATTAAGGTATGAGATAATATAGCTAAAATGTATTTTCTAACATTTTCTATGTCTCTATGTATTTCACTTGACCATAATGAAATAATAAATCATCTAATTCATACTTTTTCATATGGATTTTTGAATATATAGTTGCAATTTATCATTGCCTTCTTAGAAGAAATAAAATCTTGGTGATAAGTACACAAGCCCAGGATATTCTTTTGTTGCAAAAGGGACTTCCCTCATTTGTTCCAAATCTCAAAATCAAGATAACCTTAAACTCAGGCAATTTTGAGCTATTGACACCTCTCTATATTTCTCATCACAACAAGCATAATTTCATCCAAATATTTCATTTACATTCTATATTCAGAAATTATAGATTTGAATTTAGTAGATTAACACTTTTAGACTTACCTGAAACTCTGCAATTTTTCCATCATTGTTATCATACACCTACTCATGGATTCTAATTTTGCACTCAGATTTTGATAAAAAAGCAAGATCCAACTTTATGCTTTCTATCATAAACATTCTTTAACTTCACCAATGGAGAATAGGTGGAATGTAAAAGATTAGAACAGGATTCACTAAGAAAATAAGAATCAAAAAATTAAAAGAATAAAAATAGATTACCATCAGTAATTGCACTTCTGGGTATTTACTCAAATAATACAAAAATATTTGTTCAAAAGGATAGATGAACCCCTATGCTTATTGCAGTATTATGTACAATATGTATATATATATACACACACATATATATATACACATATATATATGTATTTAACAATGTATGTTAACTATACTGGAATTAAAATAAAAACTTTAAAAAAACAAGAATCATCAGAGATGGAACAGCAACATTAATATCAGAGAAAATAGACTCTAGGCCAAGAAATATAGAAAATACATCTCATGATGACAAAAATGCCAATATCTTACTAATATATGGCAATTATAAATGTAGAAACTTAGTATATAATGAACAAATGACAAAAGTAGAGAAATTTTTTAAATAATGATAGTTGAAGAATTAGACATTATTATCATAATACTTGAAGAAACAACTAATCAAAAAGTCGGTAAAAGTATATAAGCCTTGAATAGCACTATCAACCATTTTGATATACCTGACATTTGAAAAACAGTTTTTACCCTAAAACAACAGAGTACATGTATACTTTTTATAAATACATATGTATCATGTTCCAGGAGAAACTATAACAAAAACCTCAATGAAATTTAAAGATTTGGAATCACATGACATATGTTCTCTGACTAAATCTATATTAAATTAGAAATTAAAAACAGAAAGAAATAGGGAAGATTCAAAAACATTTGGAAATTAAACATTTCTCTAAACCACCATGGATAAAAGAATAAATTACAAGTAAAGTGAAAAAATATTGTGAGTGCATTGTGAATGAAAATACAACATATCGAACTTGAGGAGTTTGTGAAGCACTACTTGAGAAGAATTTATAACTCTTAAAATATATACTAGAAAAGAATAATAAATTTATGCCAACAACTTAGATTAAAATAAAATGCATGCATTTCTAGAAAGACCTAAATTACTAAGTCCTACTCAAAAAAAAAAAGAAGAAGAAAAGAAAGGGGCCTGAATAGTCCTATATTTCCAAAAGAATATAAATTCTAGTTGAAAATCTACACATTAATAAAATTTCAGGTCTAGACAGCTTAACTGGAAGAATTTTGCCAAATACTTCAAGAAAAAGTAATCCCAGTGCCACAAAAACTTCTGCAGAAAATTTAAGAAAAGTGAGTATTTCCCAACTGAATCTCTAAAGCTACCATTACTCTGATCTGTCATATAAATCCCTAATATTTGGAAATTAAACAACACTCTTCTGAATACTTATGGGCAAAATAAGAACTCAATAATTAGTTAAAAACTATCTTAAATGAAATATGTGAAAATATAGCACATCGAATTTGATTTCACATAAAGGCATTAAAAGAAGAGAAAGTTAAAAAACCAATATCTCATAAATATATATGCAAAAATTCTTGACGATTTGTTTGGAAGTTGAATCCAATAACATTAAAAAAAAAGCTTAAACCATTTTGATCAACTGGGGTATATCCAAAAAATGAAAGATTGGTTTAACTTCTGAAAATAAATTAATATAATAGAAAAAAGGCATTTGATAAAATCTAGCATTTATTCATGATAAAAACTTTTCAACAAAGTCATAATAGGGATTTCTTCAACATGATGAAGGGAACCTATGAAAAACACACCATTAATATACTTAATGTTGAAATATTTAATGCTTTCTCCCTAAGATCAGAAATGAAGTATGAATGTCCACTATCACCAAGTGTAGTGTACATTGTGCTGGAGAACCTTACAGTGCCATAAATCAATAAAAGATAAAATAAAATGTATCCATATTGGAAAGAAATAATTAAAAATGTATTTATTCACAGACAAACATGATCATCTATAGTTCCTAGAAGTCAGAATGATTTTTACAAGGTTAAAGAACACTCCTTTAAATCATAGAATGTCATGACATTTTATCACCAAGTATTATAAAATGGAATAAACCTTTTAATTCAGATGGTGTGATATCAATGTCAAAATATATAAAAAGACTGGCTCGACAGAACTGAATGTCCAGAAATTCATCCGCACATATATGATCAATTTATTTTTTGATAAGAGCATGAAACCATTCAACTGATAAAGAACAATATTTTGAACAAATGCTGGAACAATTAGATATTAATTTAAAAATAACTTTCATCTCTACCTCACTCTTAAAACAAGCATTAGTACCAAATGGATCAAAGACATGAAAGAATATAATAAAACAAAAATCTAAGAATAAATATAGGTGAAAATTTCTGTTTTGGATTAGTCAAAGATTTGTTGTTGTTGTTTTTTAAGATTTTACTTATTCATTTGACAGACGGATAGAGCCAGAGAGCAAGTGGTGGGCATGGCAGAGGGAGAAGAAACAGGCTCCCCACTGAGCTGGGAGTCTGATGCAGGGCTCGATCCCAGAACCCTAGGATCATGACCTGATCCGAAGGCAGGCGTTTAACCAACTGAGCCATGCAGGCATCCCTAGTCAAAGATTTCTTAAATATAATGCCAAAGCACGATCCACTCAAATATAATAAATTGGACTTCATCATAACTAAGAACTTCTAATTTGGGGCAACATATTTGAATAGACACTTCACAAAAGAAGATATATGGATGGCAAGTAAGCACATGAAAAGATGGTCAACATTATTAGTTATTCAAGAAATGCAAATTAAAACCACAATGAGAGATCACAACTGGTCTGTCGATTAGAACCCTTAAATCTAAAAACTGACCACACAAAGAACTCTCTTTACGCTGATAGTACGACAATTGGTCAAATGGGAAAACAGTATCACAGTTTCTTAAAAAGTTCAACATACACCTCAATATTATCTAGCTATTCCATGATTAGTATTTTACCAAAAAGAAGGGAGAACATATGTCAACACAAAGACTTGTCTATAAATATTTATAAAGCTTTAAATGTAGTATACAAAAACTTACAGCAGAACAAATGTACATTACCAGGTGAATGATGATTCGACAATTGGTAGTAGAGCCAAGCAATGAAATGTTACTCAATAATGAATGGAATGAAAAACTGATGCATAAGGTAACAAGGGTAAAACTAAAAATAATTATGCTATGAGAAAGAAGCCAGACAAAAAAATCATACATACTGTATGATTTCATTTATATAAAATTCTGGAAAATGTAAACTGATCTGCAGTGACAAAAGCAGGCTGGGGATGGAGTAAGGGTGGGCTTGAGGGAGGATAGATTCGGCACCTCTACTGGCTACGCACAAGCTATCTCCTCTCAAGCTGGATTTTGTATTTCCCAAATTGGAATGTGCAAGGATCTAAATATCATTTTAAGTCCAGAAAAGTAATAGAAAGTAAATCCTGAGAAGATTTCTTTGTAAGCATTTCTTTGTGAAGCAACTTCTACAGGTGAAGCATTGCTGCAAAGAAAATTCATGGAAATTTGAGCTGTTACCTTTCATCCTTGGATATAACTGCACAAATAATCTCAACCTGCATCTCACTATTCCACTGCTTTCCCATCAGTGCTTTTTCCTTACTATAAAATTCTGTGTACACTATACTCTATATGTTATCTTATCCTATCATCTTTCTATCTTTTCTCACCCACAATTGTCTTCCAAGATTTCTACAATGTAGTTAATTTTATTATAATAATTTTATTATAATAGCTAATTTTGGGGCATAATTTGGTGTGTGCTCAACTGTAAAATACTTTTTAGTCCTCTTTTTCCTCTGAAATCTCTGCCACTGTCTTTTCACACTGATTTATGTTAGTTGCTTTTACAAGGATCTATTTATACGGAAATACTCATTTTGAGGAAGATTCTCCTTTAAATCATAGAATATCATATTTTATCACCAAGTATTCTAAAATGAACTAAAACAATAATAGGTTCATTATCCCCACAATATGTGACTGTTTTGTTGTCAACATTTACAAAAGTTTTCTTTCCTTTTGACAAGAATCTGGGTTTTGAAATCCAATCTCATTAATAGAATATTTTGCTTAAAAATGACACACAGGGGGTACCTAGGTGGCTCAGTGGGTTAAGCATCTGCCTTTGGCCCAGGTCATGGTTTCAGGGTCCTGGGATTGAGCCCTGTGTCAGACTCTCTGCTCAGCAGGGAGCCTGCTTCCCCCTCTTCCTCTGCCTGCCTCTTTGCCTACTTGTACTCTCTCTCTCTGTGTCAAATAAATAAATTTAAAAAAATAATGACACACAGAGGGTGCATGGGTGGCTTGGTCCGTTTACATATCTGTCTTTGGCTCAGGTCATGATCCTGGGGTCCTGGGATCAAGCCCTGCTTCAGGCTCCCTGCTGAGCAGGAATCTGCTTCTCCCTCTCCATTTGCCCCTCCTCCTATTTGTGCTCTTTCTTTCTCTCTCAAATAAATAAATAGAACCTTTTAAAAAAGGATTAAAAATTACACATGGATGTGCACATTTCAATAAAGCTAAAATGACTGAAGGAAATACACAAATCTTAGGCTAGATGGTTTTAAATGATACCTGGAGCAGGACCAGACAATGAGTAGGTCGGCGCAGACAGGTTGCCCTGGAAATGTGAGCTGCCACTTTCAGGGTCCCCACGTTGCTGGAAAAGAGGCACTGGGTCTAGACCAAGTTGTTGAAATGCCACAAGACTGTCTACCAAGATTCAGTTGTTTTTCTTGAATACAGACACACCTCATTTTATTTTGCTTTGTTTTATCATGTTTTGTTTTGCAGGTGCTACAATTTTTTTTTTTAACAAATTGGAGGTTTGTAGCAACCCTATATTGAGCAAGTCTATCAGTGCCATTTGCTCACCTTGTGTATCTGTCAACTTTTGGTGGTTCTTGCAATATTTCAAACATTTTCATTATTGTTGTATTTGTTATGATGATCTGTGACCAATGACCTTTGAGATTACTATGGTAATTATTTGGAGGCTCCACAGACTGTCTCCATACAAGATGGAAAACTCAATAAATATTATTTGTGGGGATGCCTGTGTGGTTCATTCAGTTAAGCATCTGCCTTTGGCTTAGGTCATAATCTTAGGGTTCTGGAATTGAGCCCCCATTGGGCTCTCTGCTCAGTGAAGAGCCTGCTTCTCCCTCTCCCTCTGCTGCTCCCATCTTGCTTGTGCTCTCTCGCTCTCACTTTCTCATAAATAAATAAATGAATGAATGAATAAATGAATAAATAAAATATTTAAAAGACATTTGTGTTCTGACTACTCCAATGACCAGGGCGATTCCCCCATCTCTCTCTCACTTCTCAAGTGTATCTATACCCTGAAATACAACAATCTTTTTTTTTTAAGATTTTATTTATTTATTTGTCAGAAAGAGAGAGAAAGCACAAGCAGGTAGAGTGGCAGGCAGGGGCAGAGGGAGAAGCGGCTCCCTGCCAAGCAAGGAGCCCAATGTGGGACTCGATCCCAGGACCCTGGGATCATGACCTGAGCCGAAGGCAGCTGCTTAACCAGCTGAACCACCCAGGCATCGCTAAAATACAACAATCTTGAAATTAAGCCAATTAATAAACCTACAACAGCCCAACAGCCTCTAAGACTTCAGGTGAAAGGAAAAGTCACATATATCTCACTAAATCAAAAGCCAGAAATGAGTGAGCTTAGTGAGGAAGGCTTTTCAAAAGCTGAGATAGGCTGTAGCCTAGGCCTCTTGTGCCAAAGAGCCAACTTGTGAATGCAAAGGAACAGTTCTTGGAGGAAATTAAAAGTGCCACTCCAGTGAACACAGGAATGATAAGAAAGTGAAACAGCCTTATTGCTGTTATAGAGAAAGTTGTAATGGTCTTAACAAATGATCAGACCATCCACAACACTGCATTAATCCAAATCTTTATCCAGAGTAAAGCCCTAATTCTCTGCAATTCTATGCAGTGAAGGAGGTAAGCAAACTTCAGAAGAAAAGTCTGAAGCTAGCAGAAGATCCATGAAGTTTAAGGAAAAAAGCCATCCCCATAACATAAAAATGCAAGGTGAAGTAGCAAGTGCTGATGTAGAAGCTCCAACAAGTTATCTAGAAAATCTAACTAAGATAATTAATGAAGGTGCCTACACTAAGCAACAGATTTTCAATGTAGGTGAAATAGGCTTCTACTGGAAAAATAATCCATCTAGTACTTTCATACCTAGAGAAGAGAACTCAGTGCCTTGCTTTAAAGCTTCAAAGGACAGTCTGACTCTCCTGTTAGGGGTTAATCAACTGCTGACTTTAAGCTGAAGCCAATGTTTATTTACCATTCTGAAAATCCTAGGGCCCTTCATAATTATGCTAACTCTATTCAACCGGTGCTCTATCAATGGAAAAACAAAAGCTGGATGACAGCACCTTTGTTTACAACATGGTTTACTGAATATTTTACACCCACTGTTGAGAACTACTTCTCAGGTAAAAAATACTCCTTTCAAAATATTACTGCTCATTAACAATGCATCTGGTCACCCAAGAGCTCTGATGGAGAAGTACGATGTGATTAAAGTTGTTAGTATGCCTGCTAACACAACATCCATTCCGAAGCCTTTGGGTCAAGGAGTAATTTTGACTTTCAAGTCTTATCATTTAAGATTACATTTCATAAGGCTATAGCTGCCATAGTGATTCCTTTGATGGACCTGGGCAAAGTAATGGAAAACCTTCTGAAAAGGATTGGCCATTCCAGATGCCATTAAAAACATTGGTGATTCATGGAAAGAGGTAAAATATCAACATTAAGTAGAGTTTTGAAGAAGTTGATTCCAACCCTCATGGATGACTTTGAGGGGTTCCAAACTTCATGGAGGAAGTAACTACAGATGGGGTGGAAATAGCAAAAGAATTAGAATGAGAATTGGAGTCTGCAGGTGTGACTGAATTGTTGCAACCTTGTGACCAAATTTGAAAAGATGAGGAGTTGCTTCTTATGGATGAGTAAAGAAAGTGTTTTTTTGAGATGGATTCTACTCCTGGTGAGGACGCTGTGAAAATTGTTGAAACAGCAAGAAAGGCTTTAGAATATTACATAAACTTAGTTGATAAAGCAGTAGAGGGGGGTGGTCTTGAGACAATTGACTCCAATTTTGAAAGAAGTTCAACTGTGGGTAAAATCCTGTTCAATGGCATTTCACCCACATGAACATCACATGTAACAAAGAAATCATGCATGAAAGGAAGAATTAATTATGTTTCAAACTTCACTGTTGTCTTATTTTGAGAACTTAATATAGTCATGTCAACATTTAGCAAACATCCCCTCCCTGAGTAGTCAGCAACCATCAACATTGAGGCAAGACCCTCCACCAGCAAAAAAGATTATGACTTACTGAAAACGCAGATGATAGTTCACATTTTTAGCAATAAAGTTTTTAAATTAAAGTATGTACTTTTTTTAGATATAATGCTATTGTGCACTTAATAGATTGCAGTGCCACTTTTATATGTGCTTTGAAACAAAAAACTCATTTGACTCACGATATTGTGATATTCACTTTATACTGGTGGTCTGGAACTGTACCTGCAAGCCTTTAATGAATTTTCAAAGCTCTGTAAAGTTTATTGGGACGATTTCTGCAGTTTTTTTGTTGCTTTTATAGAAAACAAAGTTTTGGAGGTCCTTACTCCTCTATCTTCTTTGATGCTACGCCAAAAAATGAATTTTTGAAGATTTCTTTAATTTCTTAGCTCTCCCAACACAGTTAGTGACAATTGGTCACTTTTCTCTCTGTTGTCACCAGCATTTTATAAATTCTATCTATAATAATGTATCCAAATCATTGTAGCTAGACAAAATTAATTCTTCTATAAGAGAAACTACCTGAGGTAATATTTTATTTTAAATTAATATAATTTTATGTATTCAAACTATTATAATTTAATGATACTATTTTGCATAGTGCCTAATATAAAGGGAGTTCATTATATTGATATTTTTATGATGAATTAACCCTCCCTAATCTTTCTCCTTAGTAATCACAGAAGATATTCATTATAAAATGTTATTTTTATGGGAATAATGAGGTATGCTTCACAATGGAGGAGTTTTAGTTAATAATGATTAAAAATGGTAAATACAGTAAGTTATTACAAAGAGAATTTAGGTATATACAGCAGTGTGATATAGGTCTGCTCATCTAAACTATCTCTAATTTATTAAGAAAGTCATTGCAACATAATTTTACACCTCCCTGAGTATCATTGGCTTAACAGATACTTAACTCCAATACCACTGTCACCCTTTTCCATGGTTTTCATTAAACATATCAATTGCATTGGAATTTCAGTGCATTTTTTATGAATAAATCTGATCAAAATCATAATAGAGAAAATAGATGGTTATGTTCTAGATGCACAGAGGAAATGAGAAAGTGACTCCTAACAAAAAAGCAAACTAGGAGGTACACAATTTTAATTTCAAGTCTAGACAATAATTAAGATTAAACCAAAGTCCAATGGCTTTGGTTTAAAATAATTTTTAACTTATTTGATTCCCAGACATTTTAATAATAAGAATGGTTTAGAGTTTATTAAGGTATAATGACATAAATAAATGTCACATAATGGGTAAAGATTAATGTTTTCCCATATTTATGCACCCATAAAACCATCACTACAACTAACATAATGAACATATCCATCACCACAAAGTTCCCTTATGCTCCTTTATAATCTCTTTCTGTTGCCACCCACCCCTCCCATTTCCCAGGAAACTGCTGATTTGGTTTCTGATTTTGTACCTTAATTTGTAATCCTTAGAATATTATATCAATAGAAGCATGCAACATATACTCTATTTTTGGAGGGAAGAGTGCCTGGTTGCTTTCACTCAGCACAATTATTTTGAGATTCACCTATGTTGTAGCATGTATCAAGGGTGTGTTCCTTTTTGCTGGTAAGTAATATTCCATTGTGTAGAGATGACACTAAATGTCCATTCACTTGTTGGAATTTGAGTTGTTTCCAATTTGGGGCTATTAACATATAAGGCACTGTTTTAGGAGCTAAGGGTAGAACAAGAAATAATACCTTTATCTTTAGGAGTTTACAGTTGAGTTTGGGGCAGGAGAAGGAGGATGGGTTAATAGAGAATACCACAAAATGTGATGATGCTAAGTTAAATAAGTCAGAGAAAGATGAATAGTATATGATTTAATTCATATGTGGAACTTAAGAAACAAAACAGATGAACGTAGGAGAAGGGAAGGAAAAATAAAATGAGATAAAAATGGAGAGAGACAAACTCTTAACTATATGGAACAAACAGGTCTGCTGGGTAAGGGGATGGGGAAATTGGGTGAAAGACATTAAGGAGGGCACTTGAATTAATGAGCACTGGGGGTTTTGAACAACTGATGAATTTCTAAATTCTATCCCTGAAATAAATAATGTGTTATATGTTAACTAGAATTTAAATAAAAAATAGGTATTCCACATGTTAAGATACAAACTATCTTATGTAAATAGCTCTCCTAGGTCTTCACTATTATATTTAAATAAATATATGTGTTTTGTCAAATATAGTTTTGACTTAGTTTACTTAGATAAAATATTTTCTAAAACTGCTTTTAATAGGGTTAGAGAAACAGATATATCACATAATATGAAAGAAATCTAATAAAGTATGTATTTTCCTAGAGAGTAAATGATAGTGCCAATTATTACCACACAAAAAATAAATGCAATCAAGATTATCTTCTATAATAGATACAGTGAAAGAAATATATGTTTCTCCAAGTACTTTTCCATCTTACCTGCTGGTTTACAGGAAAGTTTCTGTTGATTTTTTTAATCTGCAACAATAAATAAATAATAAAAGTGAGAACAATAAAGTTACACAAGGAGAATCTATTTTTAGTGAGTTAATATACACTGATATACTAAATTGACATATTAAAATCACTGCATGTCAAACACTAATTGTAAATTTTGCTTTTGAAATTTTGGCTATCAAATGTATTCCAAATTTGACATGTAAACATTTTGAAAGATTTTCATCTAATAATTTTCTCATTTGTAAGAAATTAAAAGCCTGTGTTTCCATATAATGTTAAATGACAATCTATGGAGAATATAGAGTAACTTTTGTAATTTATTTTTTCAATTTTAAATATTATATTCAATTTATTTTAACACTTAAGAGAATAGAAGAAATGAATACTCAAATACTAAAAGATAAAGTACATGTGTCAAAACACTTTCATTCAGGACCCTAACTAAAGTATAACATTTACTTTAAGATAATTTAATGAGTGACATTTCAAAACAACTTAAAATCAATCTTCACAGAAAGGACTTCCTCTTTCATATAAACAAAATTCAAAATCCAACTGAAAACCAATATCAGATTTAGACAAATGACCTTATAACACACAAAGTCTTTGTTCAACAGTATCTTTGCTAGTTAAAACTAATTTTTATTTCTCACTGATTTTCTAGAGAACTTAAAGAATGCTAACTCTGTATAGTATAATCATACACCACACTAATCACAGACTGTTTTCGCTTAGAAATCATTTTACTGAATTATTTTATTTTTCCTTCTTTGTTAGTTTTATTTCCCTTTGTCTTACTGACAAATGTGAAAATGTGAAATAACAAATGTGAAATAACATGAAATTTAATGAATATGGTGCACAAAGTTGGAGAATCATTAAATGGCTCATGTACAAAAAGATACTTTCTGGCAATGTTGTGTGTCATTTAAAATATACAAGAAAAGAAAACTTTAGAAGATTTATGTGATTTCAGCAAGGACATGTACAAAAACATATATCTTTCTTGTACTGCTATAGTCATTTCAAAATAGTTTTTGCTTTGGTGAGGAATCAGCTAAAGAAATCTCTAAAACTACTGGCATCTTAAACTAAAGTCAGGATAGTCTAGAGACACAGACAGAAAAAAACAGCTTCCTAAAGATCTTTTCTTAATCAATAAAAAAATTCATATTGACTACTTTGTGGAACTATGCTTTTTCTAGTTTTTATGGATTATTATAAAAATTGTAAAATTCTACCAATATTTTGTATGGACCCTTGTTTCTAGCATGAACTATCTAGCTTTGTAACTTTTAATTTTTTTAATCTGAAAAAAAGACTGAATAATTTGAATAATTGTAACAATGCTCAGGCCACAGTAATGTATGTAAATGTACACATGCACACACATGTATAGATTTGATAAATGCAAAGAGAAATGTCGAGATTGTCATTCATTCATTTCTAAAATCCTTTTAATGATCTTCGACCAATGTGAGTCATGGTGCTGTAAACACTGGAACATGAAAATGAAAGTCATTGCAAGCTTAGACAATAGCATACTGAAGCTAGTTTACAGAATCTGAAGAGTCCAAGTGGCCGCAGTGTGGAATGAGTTTAAGTTCAGTGCAGGAGTCACACTGTAGATGCATAATAACATTATCAAGCTTTGCAGTCATAAAGACCTGGGCTTGAATTCCAGCTGTAACTGTTACTAAATATCATTAGATAGGTTATTAATTATGCTGTGTCTAATTTCCATCTTTTGTAAAATGTCCATAATATTATTAGCCACATATATTTGTTGGAAAAATTAAATAAAAAATCAAATGTCATGAAGTTAGAGCTCAATAAGTGATGATTATTATTAATACAATAAATAATATATAAAATTAATATAAAAGAAGTTTGGAGTTCCTTTGAAGACAATGAGAATTTATTTATTTATTTATTTATTTATTTATTTATTTATTTAAAGTAGAGAGAGAGAGAGGGAGAGAGAGCATAAGCAGGGGAAGTGGCAGACAGAGGGAGAGGGAGAAGCAAACTCCACACTGAACAGGGAGCTCAATGTAGGAATCAATTCCAGGACCCTGAGATCATGACCAGAGCCGAAGGCAGAGGCTTAACCGACTGAGCCACCCATGAGAATGCTTTAAAGAAGCTAAGCAAAGATGTCTTCTGCTAATGCTTTTTTGTTTTCTTGGCAACTCTAGAATAGAATTTATATGCTCAAGTACCAAGTGGGAGACAACCATGTGTGAACCAGGCTGGGTTTCTGAATACAGGTTGCTTGCTCTTCACCTCCAGAGAATCACTTGCAGGCATGTCACAGTTAGAGGCAAAAAGAATCAGTTGAGGTTTCCTCAGATGTGGAAGTGTTTATCAGTTGAAAACATGATGCCTACTTTTACATTTACAAGCATATTCTAGGAAACCTAAATTATAAATAAACGCTTAATGTAGAAAATGCTAAATGCTAGATGTACTTTGTTTTAAATTACTCATTTAGTAGTTGTAAGAAATCATATCAATAAAAAAGCTTTATTAGATAAAAATATTGGAAACATTAAGATAATTCAAATTTATTTCTAAAAATAAAAGTGCATATTATATGGTTGAAATAATTTTTAATTTATTAAATGTAATAAAATATCCAACTATAATATATTCTTAAAGGAATTCATAGACCAAAGTTTTAAAAACTGTCTACTTTTGGCAACAATATTAATTCTAAATAATGGAAATCCTAAATTCTCTGCATCATTTTTAGGCTGCTCTTTAAATAAGGAAAATTAAAATTTGTCCAAAAGGTGCTTTTAATATTAAACTTCTTAGAAACCAATGTTAATTGTGTTATCAAAACCAGTAATTTATGTAATGAGAAGCTGAAAAATTAATATAAATTGAACAAAAAGTGTCAGTGTCTGAACATGAAGGCTTGAAAAGATGAGAGGACATAATTGCAGTTACATCAAACTAGCTCTTTATGGGGCAAGAATACTTAAGCTATTAATCCTAAAGCTGTAAAGGAAGCAGAGTATGATTTTGACTAGAATTGCCTAGCATGTCATTCTATAAGAACCGTTAAGTGACACAGACAACTACAAAGTAAAGTGCATTCAGATGAAGGAAATCCATGTTAAAGCTTTTAGTCCAAAAGAGAAAGATAAATCTGTAAACACTGAATGTTTTAACGTTATGTTGAGTTAAGCTAAAACTGTGGAATATAATTAATGTCTGTGTGGAATATAAGAGGATACAATTTGCATTATGTATTTTTTTTCAGGAGCCCCTCACATCTTAATAAAAATAGGAAGAATACTTGAATCAGTACTCATAAAAAAATGATAAGGAGGAAGAGGGAGGAATGGAGGAAGGAAGGACAGGAAGAGGGGAGGGAGGGAAGAATAAATAAATCTCTCAAACAGATGACTTTTATTTAGGTAGTTATTCTCCCTTCAAGGATGAATACAGAATTAGAATTTATGTTGTTACCTTAAGGAAAGACATTTATTTCAAAGACAGCAAAGTTTTTCTATAAGTCATTTTTAATCACATACCTCTTTACAAATCTGATAAAACTTAGGTGAAATCTTCTAGAAGATTTATAGATGCTTTAAAACTTTATAGAGAGTTCCAGAAAGAAGGAAAATTAATTCAATGGCTAAAGAAACAGAGTTGATTTGGCCTTCCATCAGGTAGTAAAACATGAATGTCCTGTAGTGAAGATAACTACTGCAAAATGAGCTGAGACTGAGAGTTCTTTGTCCAAAGGAGGAGTTTTTGCATCTCCAAGAATTTTTATGCCACAGTTATTTACAAACATATGAATTAGTTTAATGACTGCTATGTATTTGAAAGACAATGCCTAGATTCAGGATGGTGTGACCTGCTTGAAGGAAAATCTAGGTAGCAACTTATTTTTGTTTTATTGTGCAATTGTGGTAAGATAATGCCCACCTCAGTGGGTCATTTCCGGAATTATCTTTGATTCCTAGGACACTGAAGGCCCTTTGGAGAATGGAAATTCTATCTTCTATCTTTTAGTTCCCCCAACATGTGATTTTAGTTCTGTGAATGACGTAAAATTCATGAATGAAGTTAAACAAATGGTATTTCTTTGTATAGTATCTACCTTAAAATGAAATTCAATAAAAATTATTATTCAAAATCAAATATATGCCATCATATGCTGAAATAAACTCTTCCAGATTTGTTCAACAAAGCAACACATAGTACTTAAATTTCCATTTTTTCTAGAATCACACTGAAACATTTCCTTCCAAATAAAAAAATTGCTGTACCTCAAATAAATGAGAGAGACAGATATTGTCAGGTTTACAACATGAGCATATGCATCATTAATAGTATACAATGTTTTTACAATGTAGACAATCCATGGAGATCTGGAAAGATTTCCTAGTTAATCTGTGTTCATATGACCTAACTTGAGAATATGTTGAATAATTTTAAATTGAGATACACAAATAGCTACCTGAACAAAATTTTTCATTAAAATGGGTGAAAGGACCAAAAGAAAACAAATGAATCCTTTTGGGTTACCATGCTAAGAAACGGAAAGTTGATATTTCTTCATAAACCTCTAGGCTTATAAATAGAAGAATAAAGGTCTAAAATAGTGCCCCATTATAAGTGGCCATCTTTAAATTTCTTTCTTTCCATATCACTTACCAATGTCGAAGACTATTTATTTTATTTTTTGTATTATGATATGCTTGCTTCCTCCCTTTAGAAAAAGTTCATGAAGTCACAGATTTCTCTTTTATTCCATATATTACTTCTTAGATGTAAAAGATTGTCTAGGTCTTAGTGGGTGTTCAATCAATGTTTGTTGAACAAATGAAAAGACAGAATATCTCAGAACAAAAGATCAAATTCTCTGAGGTTAAATTAGTCTTGAAAGCAAATTATTTCTGAAGAAAATGAATTTCTAGATTATTAACTTTGAATGTCTATAGGAATTCTAATGGCTTCAAAACATAGAGTTTATACTATACATGAGAGTTGGAAGAAATCCCTGATGATTAATAGCAATTTCTCATCTCCCAGGAATAATAGTTTCTGGCTTGAGACAAAAGCATGGAGAGAGAGATAAGGGGGAGAGGTAAGGGGGGGTATGTGGTGTTGGGTCATGGCAGGCCACATTTTGAGGAAATCGAGATATAAAGCACAAATTAGTTTGGGAAATCCCAATAGAGAGTTTTGGACTCTCTTCTTCAAATCCATAGAATCCCCATATCAAGCATGGTTTCAAAATGATAGAATAGCTGTAGCTAGAGGAAGTGTTTTAATTTGAAGAACAGAATCCAAGATTTCTCATGCCTGCTAGGTTGATGAAAAAATAATAACAGTGCTGGAAGACAAAAAGAAGCTTCATGACATGTGAGCTGAAGATACTGGTAGGATCACACACATCAAGAAGTAATCAGGGACAAAGGGTGACATTCAGAGCACACAGGACAGACTCCACAGAAGAGTTTCCAGGGACCAATGTTGAAGTGATACATTATTCCTGCAGGGAGAAGGGGAGGAAAAGGAGAAGAGAGCCAGAATTTGAATATTTACCCAAAAAACTGAATTATAATTTAGAAGTGACTAAGATACTAAGAATCATCAAGATTGAGTTTACTGAATTAGTAGAAATAGCAAATTGAGTGCTGTGAGATTTAAATAGATTTATGACACCTGAGCACAGTGCTTAGCCAGAAAATTATTGTTGAACCTCTCAGTAGGACTTTCTATCATCTGCTTTTCCTGATTTTAGAAAGTGACCTCATCCATTCATTTGTAGAAGAGATATTGGAATTTTTTCTCCAATTTCTCATGTATCAAAAAAGGATATCACAGATGAAGGTTCACATTTCTATAATTTTATATGATCCTGATAAAAGGAAGATGATTAAAAACAATACCCTTCTATAATACTTATATTGCACTTTAAGACACTATTTTAAAAATGCAAATCTTAAATTAGCAGATTCCAATACCATGCAAATTCCTCCATGACCTGGTCCCGGCCTCTCTTGTGGGTCAGCTGTATAATAGGTCTCTGTCTGTATGGAACTACTGGATACATGCCTGGTGCCTTCTCTCACACATTCTCTCCCTGCCACACCACCTGCTAGCTTGTGCATGCACACTCTCTTTCCTGTCCCTTTTCCTCTCTGACCCATCCTCACTCCCTCTCTTTTCTTTTCTTTTTCACCTGATAGGAATCTAGTCCTCTGTGTGTGTGCGTGTGCATGTGTGTGTGTGTGTGTGTGTGTACCTGTGGTGCACAGAAACTAAACAGCTTTTAAATTCATCCTGAAAAAAATAAAATAAAATAAAAAATAAATAAATAAATTCATTCTGAATATGGCACAGCCTGGTTCTGTCTGACACCAAAGGCCATGCTGTTGTACTACATAATCAAGCACCATAACCACCATGAAAACTTTTCTGAAAACCCTTGACAGTAACTTTCTCTTCAGTGTTCCCTGTGGGTCTAATTCTTACATTGTTCTCACTGAATGTGCTTACTGACCTCTACATCACCATAACCCTTTATTGCACCACCTTTATCTTCCCTTAGCCTAGCAGTGTGTCCAACTACCTAACAAGTATTGCCAATCACCATTAACTATTTTGTGGGGAATATTGCATGCTGCTCCAATCTTCTCAAACTCTGATAATCCTAGATCTGAATCAAAATAATGCCAGTGTTCCTTCTGTTGGTGGTACTCTGCAGCTCATCACTAGGGCTTGCTGTGAGGCTCTCATTTCTGATTTGAAAATCCGTAACTGGTTAACTACCCTAATTCTTCTTGAAGTAGAATCTGATTGAATCTTCTTTCTTAGTATAATCTTCTAATTACACTTATTTACAGAGGCTTGTAATCTATTGAAGGAACCCCATTTGGAAACCCCGATGATTTCCACATGAGTAAAATTAACAGAAAGGCTAAAAATAATAGAAATCACTAAATTAATATATGTTTTGGACTAATGATAGCAGTTGGTATTAGGAACTAACATACTCTTGTTCTGCCAAAATATAACACTTTTTAAAATTTTAGCAGAAATCCTGGAAATTTAATTTTTATGACAAATCTCAATATGCTAATTTTAACATTTACTTTAAATTTCAAAGATAATGAGTACTACATATGAAAGCCTACTTGTAAGACAGGTATGGTTTATGGAAACACATCTAAGGGATGATTATGTAAAGAAGGAAAATAATTTAATTTCATAAATATATATGCAAAAACATTTTTTAATGCAATTCCAATCTTTATAAAAGAATGGTAAGGGAAATAGAATAAGAAAAATAAGAAAATAATGACCTTTTAAAATTATATAGAATCAAAATTTATTTCAAATTAAATATCACGATTAAAAATTAAACATATGAAATTGACTTAACAAAAAAAGTATTGCCCTTATCATTATTATTTAACAGTGGCATTAAAAATTATAGCCCAGATAATATGGTGAAAATAGAATGTAAAATGTTACTATTAAAAAGGGAAGAATGCATATGTCATTAAAGGAAGATAATCTACTTTATGAAAAATACTCAAGACAATTAGATTAAAAATGACTTAGATTTTAAGGTGTTTGAATACCACATATGTATATCCAAATCAATAGTCTTCTTCAGTTTGGAAAAAAAAAGATACAGAAATGGAACAAAATGCTTTTGAACACCCTAAGAAGAGTAAAATTCATAACAATTAACCTGATATGAAATACGTAGAAAATGTAGATCCATTCCTGAGTGTCAAATTTCTCCCAAATTAAAATTTCTGGTGATATTATTTAAATACAACTATATTTATACTTTTATGGACCCATCAAGAATAAATGGTCAAATATACTGGAGAGTATTTAAGGTTAATCTCCAAGCCTATTCAAATGCATTTAGAATTTTAAGTGCATGTAGAAGTACAATAATTAAAATAGGGTTTTACCACTGAAAAACTAAATGAGCCAATGACCTTTAACAAATAATTAACTGGTAAATAATATTGAATAATAAATGTACTAATAAAATATATCTAAATACAAATTAAAATATAATAATAAAAATAATTGAATCTAAAATGTATATACTGAGTTAATGATAAAGGTTATATTTTAAGTTATAACAGAGAGCAATAGTGGAGCAAGTGATTAATTACTTAAAGAACAATGTATCATACACTAGCCACCAATGCAGTCCATACTTAATGCAGACATGTTTAAGAAAGAAAGCAAAATTATCAGGCTTCTAAATAGGATGAGAAATCATGAAGCACAGCTACCTTCCTGTTGATAACAACTAGAATGGAGCAGTGAACTGACTAAAAGCATTTTGTTCGAAGGTGTCTGAGAGCACCTGCTGTCACAAGGGTGAGCATAGGTAAGGTCCCAGACAGATGAGCACACAGGGGTGAGCTGGCCTTCTGTAGACACTGGATCAGCACTGGAAGAGAGTGAGAAGCATAATTTGTCCAGACAGAGAAAGAAGCAGAGAATTTATCTTTCTCAGGAAAATACTGGCAGCATTTGTGATCTGTAGGGTTTTGAACACAAAATTGGTTTTCACCTCAAGATATTTGCTGAGTTCTGAATTGAGGCAGGATGAAAGGTTAAAAATATTATCTGAAAATTATGCAAAAGCAGACAACAGTTTTAGAAATTTGCTATGCTGAGAGGTAAGCAAGAGAATTCAGAGTCAGCTAAGGAGAGCTGGAAGGAATAGACTGTACTCTCAGCTCAAAGACCTGGAGGGCTATAGCTCTGGGAAAGGAAAAAAGGATAATAGAAGTAAGCAGAACCCTACAGTACTTCAACCCAGCCTTGATCCAGCTGATCGGATTAAGACATCATCTTGGTTTGCGAGACTAAAAAATGTTCATATTCTAACAGTTTCTAAACACTTATATTAAGATATAATCAGCAGTGTTTTAACTGATTAATATGTATGCCCCAAAAATCCATAGTGCACTATTATTTAATGATATATTTTAAATGATTTATATGTTAAATAATAATCATCCATTTATTAATTATAATATATACAAAATTGAGCACCTATCATTAGTCCATTAGAAGTAGGTAATCTCAAAATATAATTACTCTCATGGGAAAATGTTCATGATTGGGACACCTGGGTGGCTCAGTTGGTTAAGAATCTGCCTTCGATTCAGGTCATGATCTCAGGGTCCTGGGATCGAGTCCCGCATCGCCCTCCTTGCTTGGCAAGGAGCCTGCTTCTCCTTCTGCCTGCCACTCTGCCTGCTTGTGCTCTCTCTCTCTCTCTAACAAATAAATAAATAAAATCTTAAAAAAAAGAAAGAAAATGTTCGTGATTAAATCTTAATTGAACAAAGAATAATATCTATTAATAATACCATCAAATGATGGTAATATTATTTTATATTGTAAACAGAAATACACATATTTAAACATATATGTAATAATATACTAATAACAACACTAGCAATATATATAATATTATTGCAATAAACTTTCATGTTATACTCTTCTGCACTTTATTAAAAATCTAAAATTAAAAACAAGTTAAAGGACATATTTTAAAATGCATTTTTCTACCAACACTAATATTTCAAATGGCAAATGAGGTTTTGTATTTGATTTTCTAGAAAACAATAGGCCCAAGAAATATAAAAGTCACGTAATATAGATATACTCTTGGAGAAAGGGGATTTTGAATAGAATTTTTTAAGGGGAAGAATAATTAAATGCACAACATGAGAAGAATCTTCATGTTCTGGATGAAATGAAATAAAAAAGAAAGTTATTTTCTAGATCTTATAATTAATTACTAAAAATTTTACTTGCTGCATACCATATACATAGTTTTATAGATATTAAATAGTGTTAGAAAAATGATGCATTCTATTTTATCAAACATTTCCACCATTTGTTCTGTCTTCTTATTTTATCATATTACATTAGGGATTTTTTTTTGTAGGCATCTTTGGTAATGATGAAGTCTTACATTTAAAGAAATAAGTATTTTAAAGCTCTATTATATGCAAAAATATATTCCTATAGTATTAAAAGTTTAATTTAAATTCAGTAGCACTGAATTTAAAGAATTTCATTTAATTAAAGACTTCATTGGTACTTTGAATTTTAAGTTTGAGATTGCTTCAAAAAGCTAGAAGAACAGAAAAAAGTCATTGAATGCTTACATTACAAATTTTTTCAGATAATTTTTTATACTAAAGAAATGAAAATGATCATAGTAAATCAACTACTTTAATTTATCAAACGTCAAAAGTGAATATTGCTAAAATAAATATTATGAACTGTACTTTAAGGAATAATATTCACTTTGACTAAATGCTGAGGAAAATGATAAATATGTGTCTTCCTTTCTCTCTGACAACATTTCAAGAATGTTAATGATGGAAGCCCCCTAAAAGAAGCTTAATTATTGCAGTAGATCTGTTAAATTGAGTTAAGGGTAATATACAACTGGCTCTAATAAAGATTAGTTTGTAACTAACTGATTAAAAATTAAATTTGCTGTAATAGGACTGTCCAATTGTTTTAAATATCACTCCTATTTTTTTAATCCCTTAATTTTACGTATTCACTTTTAGCACCATCAGACTGTGTCTAGAAACTAAAGCAGTAATATCCCCTTATGACTATTTCTTCAGACCAAAAAGAAATACAATAGGATATTCAAGTATTCCTTTTAAAAATTTCTTTCCTCCTACTTTTAAGGTCTTTAGGGATAGTTTTTCCCACTCAAATGTTTGAAGATCAGTGAAGATCTTACATTAAACACTTTTATCCAAGTTCTATTAATCTTTTATTTTTATACCTCATAAACAAGTCAATTTTAGTGGCTGAAGTGTGTGTTCTCAGAATGGATGCTGCAGGACCCTGCTAACAAAGTATACTTTCCCATGAAAATCAATTTTGAAGATTTACCCAAGAAAATCATTCTTATGGAAGCAAGAAACAGTTCTTCAATTCCTTTAAAGATTTGAGCCCAATATTATTTAACAGATGTGTGAGGACTAAGAGAGATCTTTATAGCTATAAATCCACCTGATGACTAATGATATTATGGTGTGGGCACATAAGGCAATATACTCATTCTGCAGGTGCTGATAAAACTCTATACCATGTAGATGGAAGAATCAAAAAATGATTTTTGCCTCGGGAGCCCACATTTCAGCTCATAGTTTTCATCCTTTTTTTTTTCAGGATATGGATTCTATGCCATTGCTACCTTGGTTACTTCCCATCCCTTTGGATATAATTTTAAAAGTATACCATGTTGCTTCCAAAAACATATCTATTAACAGCAAATCAATATTTCAGAATGATTCTGTATTATATGCAAAGAAATATTCTTAAACTTTATTTTTCCTAGTACAAGAATTTTTTAATTATACCTGTCATCATCTTCAAAATTAGCATATATATAAATACTATATACATACTACACAAGTCTATCTATATCTGTGTCTATAAATATATATCAATATCTACATCATCTATTTAATCTTACTGTGAATTAAAAGCTTAAAAGCTGAAAGTGGGTTGCAACCATTTTTAAATGCATATGTTTATTCATTTAGAGCTGACTTATTCTTTCTTCCGTGAATTCGCTAAACCTGAGAAAGGACTGTATGTCAGACATCAAGTGAATGCCAAGAATATAGGATTCCTACCCTCAAAAATCATCTGGTGTAGCTAGCAAAACAAACATGCAACAAATATTTCTAAGTTTTGGAATAAGTGTTAGAACAGGTAGTATAAGACACTGTAAAAGTAAAAAAGGGGAAAACTGGCTGCAGAGTAGGTGTGTCCACACAGTGTAGGAACCATGGGTTTCAGGAAGTAATGAAACCTATTTTTAATATGTCAGTATTAATCATAGGTGAAGAAAAGGTTTACCATTGCTAAGTTATTAGGCAGGACTATAAATGAAGAAAATTGCAGTGCTTATACATAATAATTCAGACTCAGTCCTCAAGAAATATTTGTAGCCACTTCTGCACTCTAGTCAGGTGTCCTCAGCTTTTAAGTTCCATCTCAGAATAAGGGGTCTTTTAAGATGTATTCAACTGACGAACTGCATACTCAAAATGATTTCTTGCATAATTTCCTAATGGCCCTTCATCTACTTACTTAGCACACTTCATTTAGACCTTCTCTTCCATATTGCACTGCTAGTAGGCAAGAATGTATCCTCCATGGAATGCTTAGTACCCTCTAATTAACATTTAGAAGGAAAAGGTATTTCCTTAGTCTTGCTTCCCTAGAAATATAGCCTGAGGAAGTCATATATGTTAAACCTTTATTGAGGGAGAATGTTCAATCCCAAGGAAGCAAGAGTGAAAGGTAAAAGGAAGCAAGGCAGAACAGCAGAAGGCAAATACAAGGTGGTAAGTTGCCTGAGTCACTAAGCTGGTAATAGCTTCTCTATGAAACATTGTTGGTGTTCAATCAAGTGTGATACACCTGAAGAGTCTTACGCAATTATTGCATTTCCAAATAGTTCATCTATTGGGGAAAGGCAAGTATTTTGTTAGCTAGCTCCTTTTGGCCCCTTGTCTCTCACCGGATAATATATGTCTCATGGGGATCAGTTTGCATGTTCCTCCTGAGTTGTTAGTGTGGGGCAGCTGGTGGGCCCACTGGTATTGGCTCCTGCCACTATGGGCATAATGAAGGCCATCTTGAAGTCCAGTCCTAGGCACTGCAGGTGGCTAAAGGGGTGGGTGTATTAAGCTGAGGCCCCTTGGGAATTTTCTGTGGCTCTATAACTGGAGAACATCAAGAACTGGGGATGCTCTGGCCAGAAAGAAAGGCAAAAGAATGAGTCCTACTGGGGCACCTGGGTGGCTCAGTGGGTTAAGCCTCTGCCTTCGGCTCAGGTCATGATCTCAGGGTCCTGGGATCGAGGCCCACATTGGGCTCCCTGCTCGCCAAGGAGCCTGCTTCCTCCTCTCTCTCTGCCTGTCTCTCTGCCTGCTTGTGATCTGATCTCTCTCTGTGTCAAATAAATAAATAAAATCTTTAAAAAAAAAAAAGAATGAGTCCTACTGGGTGAGAGGGATGGGGTCATGCTGTCAGAGCCGGCTGGATCAAGGCTGGCATATAAATTCTATCCAGGAACACTGCCCCATTTTATAATGATTGCATTATTCAGCTAACATCAAAGCAGATGTTTTGGGTCGTACAAATGAAAATCAGCTAACATTGTTCAGTATCAAAAATTTAGGAACTTTATTTAAGTTTTAGTAGTTTTCCAAGAAACAAAGTAGGTTATTTTACTGAAATCTTTCCTGACCTAACATGCCAAAATAAACTCTAATTGTGTAAAAAGCAAAAATATGATGGCTAAAAATGTGCATACAGTGTGATGCCCAAACTTGCCCTTGGTTTTATTCTGATTTAAATTACTGAATCTGCAGTTTGATTTCACTCTCTATAACCCATTTTTAGTTGACACCTGCATGTCTGACGTTCATATTTTCGTGCATGAGGAAAAACAATGTAGAAAACAACACACTAGGACTAAAAAGTACATCTAAGGACTCAGAAATGTCAGCAGCTATAAAAAGGAAGAAAAAGTCTACTTAAGTGACACCCATGCTTGTCAGAACCACACTCTGCAACCTCTGATCACAGCGCTTAGTTCATTGTCAGTAAATCTTCTTTGTGCTTGGCTTTATTTTGTCATGACTTTGAATTCACCTACAAGCTTTGTCAAGCCTTTTCAATGTGGCAGACATAATAGTTTTTCCTTTAGCTTTTCACAACCAACATTTTTAAGTGTTTGCCTTCTAATATTGCAGATCTCTATGAATTAAACATATGATCCCAGAATGAATTTGTTTTCACTTCTGAAGGTAAATGTGTAAAAGACAGAAGATGAGTGAAATACCTGCTGAGTCAACTAGGAGGACTGATTAAAGGGGTGTGTGTGTGTGTGTGTGTGTGTGTGTGTGTGTGTGTGTGTGTGTGAGAGAGAGAGAGAGAGAGAGAGAGAGAGAGAGAGAATCCTGATAGGCTGTGATTATCTCACAAAAATCAGAGAGGGTATTGGTTATATACACGTTTACTTTAGGATTAGTATGGTTTTAATAGTAAATAATGTGGTAGATACTGTTAGTCATTTGTCTCAAAAGCTGTTCACAATCTACTTTTCCCAGCCTTTTCCCACTGTAAACACCAAAAATGGTAATGACTAGCCACCCTCACCACCCTGCCCCTCCCTGCCCTCACCCCCTTTAACAAACTTTTCTCTTAGCCTGATAAAAGTGACGATATGTCCATGGTGCTACTACTTATCCTTCTCTCCTTTCTTTCCTGTTCGAAACACTAAAGAGATGTTTGGAACTGTTGAAGCCTTTATGTGACCATGAGGTGCAAATAAGGTAAAAGTCAACACTCTGATGGTAGTGGAGGGCAATAATGTGTATAGATAGAAGATGGGTTCTCAGTGGCTTCCCTGAACCACTGAAACAAAACCAGGAAATGTCACCATCTGGAATTCTTGTCGGTTGGGAACAAAACCCAACTATTTGCTCCATCACTACTTAGGGTTTCTCTTATTCGTCATTGAAAGCATTCTTAATTGATACAAACATCGGGGGAAGAGAATCTATTCTCTTTCACATAATACAATGTGAATTATATACTTTGAGATTCTTGTATGTACAATCACATATTCTTACTTAAGACCATACTGATTTTCAATAAACCTTTGAGAATAGAAACACATAATATCTATCGTCTATCATCTACACACATGCACACACACACAAGTAATACTTTTTAAGTTACACATTGCATTCCAATAAAAGAAATGCATACTGAGAAAAATATATACATACACATTTATATACATATACATATGAAAGAATTTAGGAAAGAGGAGGAGATATCCAAAGAATACAAAAATAAAGATTTGAAGAGGCACATGCTCCCCAATGTTTATAGCAGCACTATCCACAATAGCTAAATTATGGAAAAAGCCTAAATGTCCATTGACTGATGATTAAATAAAGAAGATGTGGTGTATATACACTATGGAATATTACTCAGCCATGAAAAAGAATGAAATCTTGCCATTTGCAATGAAATGGATAGAACTAAAGTGTATTATGCAAAGCGAAGTAAGTCAGAGAAAGAAAAATATATGATTTCACTCATATACACAATTTAAGAAATAAAGCAGAGGAATATGGGGAAAGAAAGAAAAAGTAAAATAAGAAAAATAGAGAGGGAGGCAAACCATAAGGTACTCTTAACTGTATGGAACAAACTGAGGGTTCAAAAAGGGGAGGATGGTGGAGGTTGGGCTAAATGGGTGATGGGCATTAAAGAGGGCACTTGTGGTGATGAGCACTGGGTACCACTTAATTCTATTCCTGAAACCAATACTACACTATATGTTAACTAACTTGAATTTAAATAAAATTTTGGAAGGAAAAAAAGAAAAGATAGGACATCCCTTTATGTTAGCAGTTAAACTTGGAAATGTCAAGTGAAACTGTGTTTATCAATCAGGATTAGTTTAGTGGTGTAGTAGTAGCGAGTGATTGGGAAGATTGGATTTATGAGACACTGGCTGAAAAAAAAAGTGATACATTTTACCTGTTTCCTCTGTTTCTTTTAAACATGAAAGAACTTTGGTACTTGTAGACCTTTGGATTGCCTAAAATTGAAGCTGCTTACTGGTGTAGTCACTACTAGACATTCATTTTAATTCATTATATCCAGTTTCATCAACATTGTGTTACCCAAACAACCATCTTTCAGACTCTCAAATAACTGTTCTACAAAACAAAGAGATGCAACGTCACATACAATAAGCAAATTGATCCTGTAATTTATTGATGGCTAATGGATTAAATCATTTCATTTAGAATGCAACTGGAGAGAGGGAAAACTGCTAATGGCTCAGCATCACTTAAGGGCCACAATGTTTAAAGTACTCTCTGTAGTTAAACCTCACTTTGATTGAAGCTTAACTCAGGGCCTCTTTATGAGGACGAATATGAAGCCCAAGAGCTATAACTCATAGGTAGAGAAACTAGGACTTCATGTCAAGGCTGATGATGCCAAAGCCCACACTTTTTTCTCATTGGAAGAATACCTCTCCAAAAGTGTCTGTTTGGATTGCCTTTGACTGATCAAACCACAGAGTGTTTTGAAATCATACTTTTTCTTGTTTTCAGGTCTAGCTATACAAATATTAATGGTTGATTAGTAAGTTCCTGACTCAATCATTCAGCTAATAATCTTTTTCTATTACCTTAATCTTCTGTACTTGTTTTTATTACTATATCATATGTGTGTATGTGTGAATATTTTTGTAAAGTAGTCCATTAATATTACAAATGTTCTAGAGTTACATGAGATCAGCCTTAGAGATATTTGAAGAGTGGTCTTGGGGACTTTCCAAAATTCAGCCTCTTCTTAATGATTTCCATCCAGCCCTGGTATTCAGTGAGCTATGGTTAATGATTTTGAAGTTTTCAGTTATTTTAGGGATATATCAAGACCTGCCCTATTTGGCAAGCTCTAGTTCAACAATATAGAAATGTATTTCCTGGTGAATTAAAACATTAAATAGTTTGGTGCAATGCCATAGAGTACACATTCTCTTATTTTATTAAACATACATCAGATAAAACAACACTTCTATAATAATCATTATTTCATACTAAAATGGGCATTTAAAACCACAGATATAAGAGGAATATACATATCAAATTAATGATTTTTTCTCAAAGACAAGATTTATGAAAAACTTGCTTATTTTGATCTAAACATTTTCATTTTACTCACCACCAGTGACAATTTCCATATTAAATGAGATTAATTATTGTGACTTAAGTCATTAATTTTTTCTCTTGTATGGATAGATATTATTATCTCTGCATAAAATGTCCTTCCCCACCAATTTACCTATTTTATTCTTATTCATTATTCATATATCAACTTTAGGAAGTTATCCTTACATCTGCGTGTACATATAGTTTTAACCTCTCATAACACTTTTTCATGCCATATATGAAAGTTGTAATTCCACATTTACTTGTGTGCTTAGTTAATTAATGTCTCCTCCTCTACTGAACTATTTTTTTCATAAAGACAAAGACTACCCATTTTGCTCAAAATTACTGTACAAATACCTAGCAAATTAATACTACAGGCCTTCAAAAATATTTGAGTAAATAAATGGATAAACAATTCAGGGAGCTGACAATTATCTCAAAAATATATTAATATCTGGTGTTAATGTAATTATAAATAATGTAAATATATATACATATATTTGCATTATATATACACATTATGTGAATTCTTTAAAATAAACATTTTATCTTAAAACAGTTTTAGATTTATTGGCCATCATATGTGGAACTTAAGAAACAAAACAAATAACCAAAGAAAAACAGACTCGTAAATCCAGAGAACAAACTGGTGGTTGCCAGAGAGGAGGTAGGTGGAGGGATGGGGAAACAGTTAAAGGGGATTAAGAGGACAATTATCTTGATGAGAACTGAGTAATACATGGAATTGCTGAACTATTATATTTTATACTTAAAATTAACATAACATTTTATGCTACTTATACTTCTATTAAGACAGTTTTAGATTTATGTAAAGGTTCCAAAGACAGCAATTTCCGTATACCACTTACCCTGTTTTCCCTATTATTAGCACTATACTCTTCATTGCTATGGAACATTTGTTACAATTAATGAACCAATATCAATACATTATTATTAACTAAATTCCATGCTTTCTTAAGATTTTCTTAGTTTTTATATATTATCCTTTTTCTGTTCCAGAATGTCATCCAGGATACCATGTTATATTTAGTCATCATTGCCCTAAGGAATTAGGCTACTCTTGACTGTGACAATTTCTCAGACTTTTCCTTGCTTTTTATGACATCAGTTTTGAGGAGTAATGGTCAAGTATTTTACAGATTCTTCATCACCTGGCATTTTTTGATGCCTTTCTCATGGTACAACAGAGGTTATAGATTTGTGCGAGGTAGACCACAGAGGTAATGTGCCATTTTTACTACATCATATCAAGGGTATATACTACCAATATGACTATAACTCTTAAAGTCAATTTTGGTCACCTGCTGTGCTTATAGTTTTTATGTGTCTCCTTTATAAAGTTTTACATCTTTCCCCTTTCCATTCTGTACTCTGAAAGGAAGTCACTGTATGAATTAAGAAACAACATTAGGAAAGAAAACATATCTTTAGTATTCTTGTATTTTTATTAATTTACTAATATCTAAAACATTTTATTGAATTTCCATTGTACAACATTCTTCTAAAAATGTGGGGTAAAATATTAGCCTTATATTAATGTAAATATAATACTGCCCTTTAAAATTATATATTATATGCTATGGTAGTTAGCAGCTGCAGAAATAACTTATTTGAATCTCATTGTAACCTAGTAAGGAATACAAGAACAATGACAGCTCATTTTTTTTTTAAAGATTTCATTTATTTATTTGACAGAGAGAGAGAGATTACAAGTAGGCAGAGAGGCAGGCAGAGAGACAGAGAGAGGAGGAAGCAGGCTCCCTGCTGAGCAGAGAGCCCGATGCGGGCCTCGATCCCAGGACGCTGAGATCATGACCTGAGCCGAAAGCAGAGGCTTTAACCCACTGAGCCACCCAGGCGCCCATGACAGCTCATTCTTTGAAAAGTTAAGAATCTAAGGAACTGAGCTTTTTCTTAAATGGCTTAGTATAATTGCTTGCATAACTTGGAATATTTTATAATTGGTGTAACCAAAACAAGAACCAGGTTTTCTGACTCATAAGTGTACTTAAATGTAAAGCACATACTTAAACTTTGAACTTTTTTCACTATTGCTAATGTAGTATATAATATTAGTTAATGAGAAAACACAAACCTTGATTAATCATCATAATAAAATATAATATCACTGAATGTTTTCAATATATAATTATATATAAATGGATACATGTCAAGATAATAATGAGATTTTAAGATACTTGAGTTCATGGTAATGTCAGTAACAAAAACTTAAGTACATAATTAATACTCTACTTATTCAAAAGAGCTTCTACATTCAGGGACAGGAACCAGGATGGGAAACCCCAGGGAGGAAGACACCAGTGATATTTCTAATGGAAAAAACAAACAAACAAACAAAAAACAAAAACAAAAACAAAACCAGCCTGTTGTATAGAATACTTGCAGTTTTATACTAGAAGAGTTGCCAAGTAAAAGAAATTTAAATTATTGTGTTTCTTTCCCAAGGCAGAACTAGTGCAAATGGATGAAAGCTACAGGAGAGTTTTATTCAGTATAAGGAAGCATTTCCTGATACTGAGTTGTCAAAGATTCAGTTGCTGCATTGTGAAACAGTGGCTTTATTGTTATTGAAAGATTTACAGTATAGTGTTGTCTGAAAGGAATTTTACAGGAGATATTTCTTAATTGGGTGGGAAATGGGGCTAGATAACCTCCATGGTCCATTCTAACGAGGTTTGAGGAACACATGTAAAAATGTTCATAAGAGAATCATAACTGTTGTGCAATATAGAGGTGTCCAAATGTATTTGCCTTGATTTACACTCAGATATATGCATTGATGTCTATTTATTCATGACCCTCTGGTCCACTGTATTTTTCTCTTCTTGTCTCTTAGAAAGTCATTCAGTGAGTTATATGAAGAAGATTTATTTCAAAAAAGAAAAAGAAAACACACTTGTCTATCGGACACCTATTAAGAGAGGTAGAGATTTATGAGGGACAGGGAAATATGTCCAGATAATAAGCACTCTACAGGAATCATCTTTGGTGGATAGTGCTGACAGGGCCTCTTCTTCACAGCTATTTTAAACCAGGTGATGCTTCCAAAGTTGTAAGAATTTACCAACTTGATTGAGTCATTCATTCACTTCATATTTGTTCAACATGGACTATGGTAAAGATAAATAAATGCAAGGACATAGGACAGAGATGCTGCCCTGTTGATCAGGATCAAGTCAGGTTGGACACACCAACTCCTTGCTCCCAGCCACTGCTGCTGTTGTTCCCCAAGTCAGGCACCTTCCCAGTGACTCCCACTGACTTTAGTTCTGACCTCTCCAAAAGACTCCTCCAGTCTCGCGTGCTCTGTTAGCACCAGCAGTTTTCACAGCCTTCAGATGATTTCTCCTGCCTCATTTTCTGTAGTATTTGAAGGCTTTTAGCCATGCCTGGCAAGGCACTGAGAAAAACAGACCCTCTTTCCAACTCCAAAAACAACTTTGTTAGTGTGTTTCAACTCAGTAATTATGATTATTTTTGTTATAATATTACAAGTGAGCTGTTTATAAAGGATGTAGGGACTCTAGGGTGCATGGGTGGCTCAGTCATTAAACATCTGCCTTTGGCTCAGGTCATGATCCCATAGTCCTGGGATCAAGCCCTGCATCAGGCTCCCTGATCAGTGGGAAGCCTGCTTCTCCTTCTCCCTCTCCCATTCCCCCTGCTTGTGTTTCCTCTCTCACTGTCTCTCTCTCTCTCTCTCTCTCTCTGTCAAATAAATAAATAAATAAAATCTTAAAAAACAAATAGGATATAAGGACTCAAATGATATCATATTCTGCTTTGCACTTGGATTAATTAATAATATGCATATTAAACTGTTTTTCTGATATATGCAAGTGCATTTTGTGGCTACTAGAGGTATGCTTTTCAGATTAAACCATGAGATTTAGATTAGATGAAAAAAATGCAGGGATTTATCTAGATGTGGAATTAGTTTTCTATTGTTGCCATCACAAATTACCACAAACTTAGTGGCTTGAAAACAAAACACTAATCTATTATCCTACAGTTCTGTAGGTCAGAGGTCCTGGATATGTCACACTGCCATAAAATCAACATGGTGGCAGGGATATATTTCTTTTTAGAGAGGCTTTGGACCCTTCTCTTTGGCAGTTTCTACTGGCCTCCTAGCTTTCTTTAAGTTTTGGCCCCTTCCTGGATCTTCAGGGCCAGCAATGTCAGACCTACTCCTCACATTGTTATTTCCATTGTTCTTTCATTTTACTTTCTTCCACTCATTTTACTTTCTTCCACTTTTTTTTAAGGTAGGCTCCATGCCTTACTGTGGAGCCCAACATGGGGCTTGAACTCATGACCCTGAGATCAAGACCTGAGCTGCGATCAGGAGTCAGATGTTCAACTGACTAAACCACCCAGTACCCCTTAGCTTTTCTAACTTTAAAAACACTAGTGATTCCATTGGGCAATGCTGGATAATCTAGCCTAATCAATTTATTTGAGGGTCAGCCGATTAACAAAATTAATTCCAACTACAACTTCACTCTCTTTGCCATGTGAGATAACATACTCACAGGTTCTAGAAATTAGATATTTTGGGGAGGCCACTACTTTGCCCATCTTTTCTTTAAAAAAATCCCTTCAGTATTTCTTTGATTCAATATCCTTTCTTATGAATTTTCTATATCTTTCTATTTGACTGAAAATGACTTAATTTTTCCAAGGATATTTCCAAGATATGTCAAGATAGGATAGCAATTCTTTTCTTTTAATACACTGCCTTTTCACGTACATTTATATCTATTAAAAGTAACTACTGTTTCCAGTTTAGACACAAAGAAATAAGCCTTCTAATCTCATAAAACAAACTGAGGGTTACTGGGGGGTGGGAGGGTAGGGATAGGGTGGATGGGTTATGGACATTGGGGAGGGTTTGTGCTTTGGTGAATGCTGTGAAAGATGTAAGCCTGATGATTCACAGACCTGTACCCCTTGGGCAAATAATAAAAATAAAATTAAAAAAAAGAAAGAAAGAAAGAAATAAGCTCCCTGCTGCCCGTTTCTCCCACTGACCATAACTAAATACATTGGGCAAAATGCAAAGGGAACTACATGAAAAATCTTTAAAGAAAATAATAACAAGTACACTGGGGAGAGAAGTAAAAATTAAATAACAACTAATATGATTACAGTGCGTTTCTTGTTTTGCTTTGTTTTGTTTTTGCTTCCTTTATTTCCCATGGTTGACATGAGATGAAGACAAGTTAGATCATGAACAGCAAAACTATGGGAAAATCTCATCTTACTGACCTGAGAAAGGGCCCCCTGTGAGTCGTGGGTTCTGAAAAGGACACTCATGACATTTTCTCTTTTTGGCTCACAACCCTGCTTCCAGGCCAGGCTGTCAAACAGCTGTTGTTATGAATGCAGAAGCACTGTGAGCATCTAGAAATTTTCAAGAGAAAACCCACCTTTTAGAATAAAGAACTAGGAAGAGGGGTCTTTGGGGGGGGGATCCTTACTACTTTTCTCTTTTTTTCATGTAGTTTTGCCATGAAAGAGGGTTTAGTCATGAGGAAATGCACAATAGTGCAGGAGGAAATAGTCTGAGAGAAGCTTTGACTTTCTGGACAGATCAAGGACAGCGATTCCCTTGGAGCCAGAGAGTGTGCGGGAAATCCTAGAAACAAGCAAGTGGGAGAAGGGGATACCCGAATTCCGTGGATGAAGTGAAAGAAATTCTAAGTCCATTCTCATGAAGGGTATAATAAAGACTTGAAAACTCAGCTGCTATTAGATACACCACCCTGGAAAACAAATCAGAACATAACGTCTGAATCTCAGTTGTTGTTTGTCTGCCATATTAGTTTTCGTGGTACACCAAACAATGACTGCCCTTCCACCATTAAAAAAAAAAAAGAGAGAGATCCACATCAAATTCCTGCAACTTTCAAATATTTTCTTATTTGGAAAAAGGATCTTTGTAAATGTAATTAAGTTAAGGATCTTGGGGCGAGATTATCCTGGATTATCTGAGTGGGCCCTAAATCCAATAACAAGTGCCTTTATTAGAAACACATAAAGGAGAACAGGCACACAGGGTAAGACGTGATGTGACCTTGGAGGCAGAGATGACAGTGATGTGGCCCTGAGCTACGGAGGTGAGAAATACTAACGGCTACCAAAAGCTAGAAGGAGAGAGGGGAGATTCTCCTCTGGAGCCTCCAGATGTAGCCCTGATAACACCTTGATTTGGGACTTCTGCCTTCCAGAACTATGAGAAAATAAAGTTATGTTCTTTTAAGCTACCGAGTTTGTAGTTATTTATTATAGCAGCTCTAAGAAAAATAAATGCCGTTCGCTATTGCTGTGTAACTAACTCCAACACTTAATGACTTAACAAAACATTTTACTATCTTATATTTTCTAGTCAGGAATCCAGGGGGGGCTAGCTGTGTTCTCTCTCTCTCTGGGTATCTCACCAGATTGTGGGTTGTGTTCAGGTCAGTTGAAACCACAGTGTCTTCTGAAATTCTGACAGGGAAGCATCTGCTTCTCAACTCACTATCCAGCCTGCACATGAAGAGGATTGGGATTGCATAAACAGTGTATACCGGAAGTAGAGAAACTTAAGAGTCATCTTAGAAACCCACCTATTAAAGTCTGCCAGCTGGCCCCTAATCACTCATATTCCTTCTACAGGCAAAATACATTTACCCTTCACCGCATTACCCAAAAGTCTCATCCCATTACAGTGTCACTGTATTTTAAGATCTTCAGTTTTTTAATATGCTGTGATCATGGAAATAAAAATTAATAACTTTCTATAGATATTTAATCATGAATTTGGTAAAATAATAAAGAGTAAAAGAGGGAATTTAAAAAGGATTAACTGTTTTGTTTTGTTTTGTTTTTTACAATTCATGAGTTCTACCTTTACCAATCTATTTAAGTCTACTTTGCCCAAAATAATAACAAATGCTCACAGAGAGTTGGTTTAGGCCTACTGGAACCCAGCCCGATAAGCTGTATCCTCTGCCATTCCTTCCTTTCTAATGTGAGTATGCAGTTTAAGTAGAATGAATGGGCTTCTGTGCAAGCATGACTTTAAGGCAAGTCCCTGAAGCATCCTCTTCTACTATATACCTTTACTAAATGTTCTATAAATATTTTGAAGTCACCTTGAATAGTGCTAAACTGACATAGTGTTTGTCAAAATAT
Source organism: Ailurus styani (assembly GCA_002007465.1). Lineage (NCBI taxonomy): Eukaryota > Metazoa > Chordata > Mammalia > Carnivora > Ailuridae > Ailurus > Ailurus styani. The sequence continues at coordinate 73,168 of LNAC01001564.1, forward strand.
TTTTAACATTGTATATTGAATATGACCTTCTGGAAAAAGAATGTTTTTAGATAACAAGTACAATGGAATTTTCCACCTAAAATAGGTATGAAAATCTCCCTATTTAACAGAACTATTATTGCTGGAAACCAGTGATCCAAGAATTAGCAAATGGTTAACATATTACTCAAGTAATTCTAGTACAGAGCTTTTGTAGTTTTTGTTTTGTTTTGTTTGCTTGCTTTTAACTTTCTCCTATGTATATTTTCCAATTAGTCCAATTACTAAAATATGATTCATTATTAAAAAGTTTCTATAAGATTTTAATATTTCTTTTTTCCTTCTAATCATGAGTACATATATGTTTTATATCATTTCAATAATATGATTTTTGTTTTTAATTTTTAACATATTTTATATGCATTTTCCAGATGATCTTCTTTTCAAATTTATGTTTATGCACGCTAATCTCTTGAGTGAAATTTTCCAAGATATCTATCTCAATGCTTTCCTTTTTGCACGTATTAATAGCAGGTAAACTGTTCAGAATTATACTCTCATAAGCTTACACACCCTAAAAGTATTTGAAGATATAGAGAAAAACAAAAACTCCTATAACCTTCCGCAAAGTATTATTTCTATCTTTTTTAGAATAAAAAATTATCAGAACTAGAATGATCTGCCTATGCTAAAAAAACTCATCCAGCTCTTCTCAAACTGTATCATTTCTTTCATCATATGAACCAACCATGTCAATTGTATCATCAGGGAAGCCATTGTTCCTCATGGATGTCAGTTTAATTTTCACATATGATTACTATGCCCAATGACCTTTCAACACTTATGTATGTAGTGTTATAGGTATGTGGGAATTTGTTGAAGTTATATACTTTTGAGTGAGAACTGATTACAAGATGAAAAGGACATGCAGTTAGAATGTAATCTCAAAGGTGTGTAAGAACAGCTAGGTAACTTTAATACAGCAACGGTATTATTCTAGACCTATGGATTTCTTGGCATCAGATAAGAAAGTCATCTGCTTTCCTCTCTTGTGGTAAGAACTTATCACAAGGGTGAAAAACTAGCAGTAAAATCTGACTTGTTCTTCTCTATCCCTATAAAGAATAGAGACATTTGCATCTTCACTTTCTTCCCATGTGCTTGTCCTCTGGGTCACTGCATTCTAACTAAACATACATTCCAAAGAAACAGTATTCATGAGAATGCTCCTAGGATATGGGGTCATCGTAAATTTGGATCTGGTTAGAGAGAAATTTTGGATTTAAAATCTAACACTCTTTTTTTAATTTAAATAATGTTTTATTTAACCCAATTAAATATTTTTAATATGTAATCAGTATAAAATTATGAATAGGATATTGTACATTCTTCACAAGATTAAAAAAAAATTCTGAATCCAGGTTATTGTTTACATAGCATATCTACCTCACACCGGTCAGAATGTCTAAAATTAACAAGTTGGAAAATGACAGATGTTGGCGAGGCTACAGACAAAGGGGAGCTCTCTTTTGGTAGGAATGCAAGCTGGTGAAGCCACTCTGGAAAACGGTATGGAGATTCCTCAAAAAAGCTGAAAATAAGAGCTATCCTATGACCCAGCAATTCCACTACTGGGTATTTACCCCAAAGATACAAATGTGGTAATCTGAAGGGGCATCTGATGTGTTAAGTAGGAATGTCCACAATAGCCAAACTGAAAAGGCCCAGATGTCCATCAACAGATGAATGGATAAAGAAGATGTGGTTTATATACATACACACACATACATACACACAATGGAATACTATTCAACTATCGAACAAAAGAAATGTTGCTATTTGCAACAACATGGGTAAAACTAGAGGGTGTTATGCTAAGAGAAATAAATCAATCAGAGAATAATTTTGTTCTTTTAAAAAAGCATTTTTTCTGGGGCGCCTGGTGGCTCAGTGGGTTAAGCCTCTGCTTTTGGCTCAGGTCATGATCTCAGGGTCCTGGGATGGAGCCCCGATTCGGGCTCTCTGCTCAGCAGGGAGCCTGCTCCCTCCTCTCTCTCTCTGCCTGCCTCTCTGCCTACTTGTGATCTCTCTCTGTGTCAAATATATAAATTAAGTCTTTAAAAAAAACGTTTTTTCCTCATAAATATAGGTTCATGGCTCATTTTTTAGACACTCTAATTACTGCATATAATGAAATAGAAAGTCAGTACTTTATCCCTAGAAAATCCCTTAAAAAGATGTCAGGAATGAGGAAGGTCGTGATCCTCAGAGAACACTATATTTTTGGTGGGTTGGGACAGTCTTAAATTTCTTAACATCTTCTGTTACTCCAATATGATGAAACCAAAAGATGGCAAAGTTTGGATGTTGTGGTGGTCACTCCTGCTCAAGCCAGATATGCTCAGGCCAGGCCTCCTTGTTGGGTGATGTCCCTGGGCAAGGCTTGGTGTATTTGTACCCCTTTAGACACCATGAAAAAAATTTACTTCCCTTCATTAGCATCACAATAAGAAATAATTTCACACATACCAAATAACCAAAATTTAAAGACACAATGTTGCCGAGTATTGAGGTGATCTGTAGAAAGAGACCTGCAGCCACGGAGTGATAAATATTTGGCATTCCAAGAAATGCTGAATACTAATATGTCCCATCCCTATCCCAGTTCCACTCTCAAGCAATCCCTTCAACATGCACTCAGAAGACACATGCATGGCCTTGCTCTTCCTAGATTTCAAAGCAAAATCTGTGCAACGATACTTGGATCTGGAGGGTCATTCACAAGTGGAGTTTTGTATGTTCACGAGGTTGAGAGTTAGATATTTCTGCCTGACAATTTACATAGTAGACCTGTGAAATTTCCTTGGGACTGAAATGATCCAACATGGCATAGAAGAGTTGTGTTTGAAGGGGCATATAAGACCAAAGGTATGGATGGTATCTAGTATTGTCTTTGAGACAGAAAAATCTTTCATTAAAATCAAATAATCTCTAGTGATCCACATCAGTACTCATTAAAGTGATGTTTTTAGTTTTGCACTTTTTGTTAGACTATATTTCTGCTAGAAGTAAGGGAGAGAAAGACTTGATTAGGTTATGAAAGAGTAGTGATAAGAGAAGTAGAGGTAATGAAGAGATCAGAATGGGGAAAGAAAGGATGGAGTAGAAAAAAGAAAGTAGAGAAGCCATTCCTGATATTATGGATGTGGGTCTAAGAGAGGGGTTGCTGGCTCCCACAGTGCATCTTCTGACTGTTCCTGTGCCAGCACTGTCCCGGGTGGGACCTTCTGTCTCCATGCTGACTCTCACCCTCCCCTATTACTCCTTCAAACAGTTCCAGCTACAGTCCTAAAATCACTAAAAGAAACTCAGTGAATCTTGAAATTCAGTACTGGTTTAGTTAATACTTTTATACTTAGACGTATAAAAGTACTTAGACGTATGTATCGTGGGTGCCTGGGTGGCTCAGTGGGTTAAAGCCTCTGCCTTCGGCTCAGGTCATGATCTCAGGGTCCTGGGATGGAGGCCCGCATCAGGATCTCTGCTCTGCGGGGATCCTGCTTTCTCCTCTCTCTCTCTGCCTGCCTCTCTGCCTCCTTGTGATCTGATCTCTCTCTGTGTCAAATAAATAAATAAAAATCTTTAAAAAAAAAAAAGATGTATCTCTGCATATGTACATATTTACTTTCACTTATTTAACTTATGCTTATTTTTTATCATGTTTGTGAATGAAAATTTAAATGTGTAAGTATTCTTGAACTGATAAAATAGTCTAAAACTCTTAAGATAAAGTGCTTTTCTTTAAGTAAGTACTACAGAATAGCTTTCATGATGAATATAAATTCACTTTTTGGTAAATACCAAGCAGTCGTTGTAAAGTTACATATATACTGAAGAAATTTGCTATGGCTGAGAAACTCTATGGCCAGGTATTCCTTGAGTCACTACTTACATTGTGCTTTGTGAGGTTTGAAATATTAGTTGCTATTGCTTGTAGCCAGTCAATACAGTCTTCAGCAGAGAGGCACTGAATAATCCCACTGCAGACCCCATCCACAGCAATGACTTGAAAAGCATTCTGCCTGCAGACATGTCAGAACAAATCAGATCAAACATCATCTCATTTATCTATTTGCAAGTTGAAATAGTATCTGTTGAAAGCTTTTCTTTTACACAATACAAATACAGCTTCAAATTCACATTTGCTTATTTCTCTGTTTTTAAATGGAATACTAAGGATGAACACAGACAACATATAATTTTGAATTACTAGACAGCATCTTGAGATTCAGATAAATTTGAAATTTGAGTTGTAAAATATATATTATGTAAATGGAAAAACATCTAAGACATTTTAAAAAGCTTATTTTCCCAGTTCGCCATAAAAATGTGCATTGAAGTTTATTACTTTGGCTGACAACATTTCCTCTTTATTTACATTTCTCTTTTCCTTTTTTTTTAAGATTGTATTTATTTATCTGAGAGATACAGACAGAGGACAACAAAGATAGGGAGAAAGAGCATGTGCAGAGAGGAGAGGGTGGAGCAAGGAGCCCTATGGGGGACTGAGTGTCCGAGGACACTGGGATCATGACCTGAATGAACCAAAGGCAGATGTCTAACCAACTGAGCTTCCCAGGAGATCCTTTACATTTTCGATGCATTTTTTTTTTATTCACAATGGAAAGACCACCAAAAAAGATACACAAACATTGAACATCATATACAAAATCACCTGATGTCATGAAATGCAGTATTTTGTTAGTTGTAAACTATGTTCAACCTCAGTTTATCCCTCTTCTCAAAGATGGTTTGGACAAGAGTTTCTTAGCTCAATTCAAACTGGCTCCCTACAGCTTTGATGTTGTTTTTTTCTGTATCAGATTCTTGCATATTTAGATATGAGCTTAATGGACAAGAATTGATAAAATTTTCAAAATGAATGGAAGCTAGCCAAATGGCTTGGGCTTGAGAATTACTCTGTTGTGTAACATGACACACTTTGGAAATGCACAAACTGTATTTAAATCTCAGCCAATTTTGAAGAAATCGAAAAGTTCTGTAGTTCAGCATTCAAAGGCTTTGTAAGTTATATAAATTATACCTTTTTCTATTAATACCTTTTCTAGTCTTCGGCATTTTGTAACTAGGTATATGTGGATAGTAGGCATGATTTCACTTCCCCAAACAAAGAAAGGACACCCCACAGAGCATAGGTTTGACTCAATTCCAACACCTGTGTCACTCTGCCTTCCCGTGACATAAATCCGTATCTCATAAGTGGACACATGCTAAAGCTGTCACTTCTAAGGCACTCTGCATTTAAGGTATTGATATTTTTAGAGAAATCTGCTCTTATACCCTTCACCAGGCCCTTTCATCTGATAACTGGGAAATGTTCAAATATACTTTTTTGTTTTCTCTTAAAAATACATGAAAAGACTTTAGAAAGTACAACTATTGTCTGTCTCTTTGAAGTAAAGTTCTTTTGAATTTGTGACAAGAAAAAATATGCATAGCATGAAAAGAATATTATAACTTCACATGTCTTTCTTAACTTTAATTTTGATATTCAGCAGTGAGGAAGACATTTAAAACATTCAGAGAACTCAACCATCCATGGAAAATGAGAACTAATTTGAGTTTAGTAATATATATATTTTTCTGCTCTCTGATAATCATAACCATTGCTTCATTCCCCATAAACTAAAGCATGACCTGAACATATTTGTCCTCTCTGTTTTAAATGAAACATGGCAGCTTTTTATATTTTTAGCTGATTAAAGTTAGTATGCTTAGATCAAATCTGCAATCTATGTAATCATGTATGTTACATTTTCCCTAGAAAGAATAATTCTGAAGGACTAACCTTTTATAAATCCAGGCTTGTATGTTAACATGTATCACTTTTTACATTTCGTTTCAACTTTTCAGGTTGATTTAATGTAAACCCTTTCATGAATATAAGTGAAATACTTGAACAGTTCCTTTGCTTACAAATGACCTCTTCCAAAATAGGCTGATCATAAGGATGATAATCTGGGTCATATTTTTTCCTCTGCTTTTGAATAAATGAGAGTATTGGAAAATTAGTCCACTTAGTTGTGACACAATTTACTCTATAGGAAAATGAGAATAATCTACTTTACAGATTTAACAAGTATTTATAGAGTAATTGGTGAGATCCAGATAACTTTCACATATCGCTGAATCTCCATGAATAATGTTTCTGTGAATTATCCATTAATATGTAGTCTTGACTGCAATATTTAAGAATATTTAGTGGACTTATTGCTTCATCAGGCACTTAGGGAGAACTAAAGTGCTTTTGCTTTTATTTTTAGCTTTTAGAAAATTTATTTTTCTGACCAGAGATAAACAAGAAAAAAAAAACTTTTTCATTTCATCTTATTAGACGGTATACATTTTGAAATCCATAGACTACATTATCCATTTATTTGGTATTGTGAGACATTAAACTTTAACAGTATTTTAGTAGTTGATAAGATACCCAGACCGAATTACGATTTTTAATATACACACATGTGTGCACACACACACTTGCTGAAAAAACAGTTACAGTATTAGAATTAAATAACCTGAAGTTATATCTGCTCGATATTTTTATATTTTTCTAAGGATTCTTGGTCATTGCTCTGGCAATGAAAATTATTATCAAAAGTTGCTGAATTTCAATGCAGGTTTATTTTTTTAATACAAATTTAGCCTTCCTCTGTGTGAAAAATATTCTGCTAATGATAAAAATGTTCATACATAATTTTCAATATAATTTATGCATATACATAAATTTACATATATGTCTGATTAACACCATTAATAATTCACATTTTGATTCACTGCTGATTTTATACCTCATGAAGGTGTATGTAGGAAGAGGTTAAATTTGTGAGGAGTGAACAGGAGAAAGTAGAGAGAGACAGCACTTCAAATACGAGGAACAAGAAGTGCAGACGCTAAAATATACCACTTTGGAGTGGCTGGATTGCCACATCCACGAGGCAGTGGGTGGAATATGAGCATGGATAAGCAGGTAGGCTTGGAGCAGAAGGGCTTTGTATGTCATTCAAGGGCTCAAACTCCATGGAGAGAAACCACAGGCCTTTATATAGAGGAATACTAACGTAACTGGTAAGTTGAGATGATACTGAAATAAATATGTGTTAGTCAGAGTGAAAAGGAACCAATTAGCTTAAGGGATTTATAAAGTCATTAGAAAGGATGTGATTTGGGTGCCTGGATGGCTTAGTCGGTTAAGCCACTGCCTTCGGCTCAAGTCATGATCCCAGGGTCGTGGGATCGAGTCCCATGTTGGGCTCTCTGGTCAGTGGAGAGCCTGCTTCTCCCTCTCCCTCTGCCTATCATTCTGCCAACTTGTGCTCTCTCTGTGTCAAATAAATAAATAAAATCTTAAAAAAAAAGAAAGGATGTGATTTAATAATACCATTTTTAAAAAAATGGAATTTGAGGAAGAGCATAGTGTCAAAATTACTTCAAAGTTCTGGTTCTCACTGGTTAAAGGGCTTAGATGGAGAAGATAGGGGAAAGCATTTAGACAGGAGATAGTTAATCCAAAACCAAATTATCAGGAGCACATTGGGAGAAATGTGGACTTTTTGGCTTTTTGGCTAGGAAGTGGCAAGTCATGAAGTGGGCGATAAAGCCTAATCATTAAGAGTTTTGCAAAGCATGTTACAACATTTCTACCTAATCCTTAAAGTCAGGGGGAGCCAATGGAAACATTCAAGCATTGGAACGAAAGGTTCATATTTGTATTTTAGAGAGTCTCTCTGTGGTGGTGAAGAAGATGGGAACAAATGATAATAAAATGAAGAAGGATGTAGGAGGGTATTGCAATACTCAAGACCGACAAGGTAAGAGTTTGTTTCGAGAGAGTGGTTTTCTGTGTATTAGTAGAGAATATTGACTCAGATGGTATTGCAAACAAGCCATTTATTTGATTTAGTTATTAATTATTTGGGAAAGTGATAAACAAAAGAAAAAAATTTAAAAGGCACTTAAGTTAGTGATTCCAGCATTTATTCTATTTCTTTTTGAGTTCAATTCACATTCACCAAGTTCAGGATCATTTCTGCACTGGGCATCCTATCTTGGTCAACTGCCTCATTATAGCTTTTATTGTTTAGGCTCAGAACCTAAACTTTCTGGTGAGGTACATGAGGAGCTCTGCTGAACTACTTTGTTACCTATTTCCCAAGGTTTAAATCACCAATTTGTTTCATGATTTGAAACACAATAACTCATCTTTCTCTAAATAAGTCCTGTAATTTTATGCAACTGTGTCTTTCCCCTCCCCAGTATTCCCTTTGTCTGAAAAGCTTTTCTATTCCACTCCATTTATTATCTGCAAAATTATTGCAAATAATTTTATGTAATTTTCTGACTTCTAATTTCTCTGTGTGTAAAATAAAGATAGCAACATTTGCCCCTCACACCTTGCATTTTTAGATGTTTTTAAAGAGCAGTTTTAGTTTCACAGCAAAATTGAGGAGAAAGTAAAGAGATTTACAATATACACCTTGCCTCCACACGTGTTGAACTTCCCCTACTATCCACATTCCCTAACTAGAGTGGTACATGTGTTACAATTAATGCATCTACATTGACACATCATTAGCACCTAAAGTCCATAGTTTACATTAGGGCTCACTCTTAGTGTTCTGTATTCTGTGGGTTTGGACAAATGTATGATGTCATGTATCCATCATTGTAGTATCATACAAAGTACTTTCATTGCCTTAAATATCGTCACTGCTCAACTTCTTCCCCTACCTGCCCTTGCATATTCCTACCCCTGCAGCCACTTATCTTTTTACTGCCTCCATTGTTTTGCCTTTTCTAAAATGTCATATGATTGGAATCATGCAGTATGTAGCCATTTCAGACTGACTTTTTTCATTTGGTAATATGCATTTATGGTTCTCCCATGTCTATTTATGACTTAATAGTTCATTTCTTTTTAGTTCTGAATAATATTCCATTATCTGGAATATACACTTTATTTATCCATTCAACTATTTTATTTTATTATCTTTTTATTAACATATAGCATATTATTTGTTTCATGGGTACAGGTCTGTGATTCATCAATCTTACATAATTTATAGCACTTGCCATAGCACATACCCTCCCCAATGTCCATCACCCAGCCACTCCATCCCCTTCAGCAAGCCTCAGTTTGTTTCCTGAAATTAAGAGTCTCTTATGATTTATCTCCCTCTCTGGTTTTGTCTTGTTTCATTTTTCCCTCCTCTCCCCTATGATCCTCTGTCTTGTTTCTCAAATTCCTCATATCAGTGAGATCATATGATAATTGTCTTTCTCTGATTGACTTACTTCGCTTAGCATAATACACTTTAGTTCCATCCACATCATTGTAAATGGCAAGATTTCAGTTTTGTTGGCTGCATAATATTCCATTGTATATATATATATATATACCACATCTTCTTTAACCATTCATCTGTTGATGGCTATCGAGGATCTTTCCATAGTTTGGCTGTTGTGGACATTGCTGCTATAAACATTCGGGTGCACATGCCCCTTTGGATCACTACATTTTTATCTTTCAGGTAAAAACCCAGTACTGCAATTTCTGGGTTGTAGGATAGCTCTATTTTCAACTTTTTGAGGAACCTCCATACTGTTTTCCAGAGTGGCTAAAACAGTGTGCATTCCCACCAATAGTGTAGGAAGGTTACCCTTTCTCTGCATCTTCCCCAACACCTGTCATTTCCTGACTTGTCAATTTTAGCCATTCTGAGTGTGAGTTGGTATCTCACTGTGGTTTTGATTTCTATTTCCCTGATACTGAGTGATGTTGAGCACTTTTTCATGTGTCTGTTGGCCATTTGGATGTCTTCTTTGGAGAAATGTCTGTGCATGACTTCTGCACACTTCTTAATTGGATTTGTTGATCTTTGGGTGTTGAGTTTGATAAGTTCTTTATAGATTTTGGATACTAGCCCTTTACCTGATATGTCTTTTAAAATATCTTCTCCCATTCTGTCGGTTGTCTTTTGGTTTTGTTGGCTGTTTCCTTTGCTGTGCAAAAGCTTTTGATCTTGATGAAGTCCCCAATAGTTCATTTTTGTCCTTGCTTCCCTTGCCTTTGGTGATGTTTCTAGGAAGTAGTTGCTGTGGCTGAGGTTGAAGAGGTTGATGCCTGTGTTCTCTTCAAAGATTTTAATGGATTCCTGTTTCACACTGAGATCTTTCATCCATTTTGAGTCTATTTTTATGTGTGGTATAAGGAAATGGTCCAGTTTCATTCTTCTGCATGTGGCTGTCCAATTTTCCCAACACTATTTGTTGAAGCGACTGTCTTTTTTCCATTGGACATTCTTTCCTGCTTTGTCAAAGATTAGTTGACCATAGAGTTGAGGGTCCATTTCTGGGATCTGTATTCTGTTGCACTGATCTATGTGTCTGTTTTTGTGCCAGTACCATACTGTCTTTATGATCGCAGATTTGTAATAGAGCTTAAAGTCTGGAATTGTCATGCTGCTAACTTTGGTTTTCTCTTTTTAACATTCTTCTGGCTATTCAGAGTCTTTTTGGTTCCATACAAATTTTAGGATTATTTCTTCCATTTCTTTAAAAAAAGTTGATGGTGTTTTAATGGGTACTGCATTAAATGTGTAGATTGCTCTCGGTAGCATAAAAATTTTCACAATATTTGTTCTTCTAACCCATGAGCATGGAATGTTTCTCCATTTCTTTGTGTCTTCCTGAATTTCTTTCATTAGTATTCTATAGTTTTCTCAGTACATATTCTTTGCCTCTCTCGTTATATTTATTCCTAGGTATCTTATGGTTTTGAATGCAATTGTAAATGAGACTGACTCCTTAATTTCTCTTTCTTCTGTCTGGTTGGTGTATATAAATGTATCTGATTTCTGTGCATTGATTTTATATCCTGACACTTTATTGAATTCCTGTATGAGTTCTAGCAGTTTTGGATTAGAGTCTTTTGAGTTTTCCACATAAAGTATCATGTAATCTGCAAATTCTGACAATTTGACCCCTTCTTTGCTATTTGGATGCCTTTTATTTCTTTTTGTTTTCTGATTGCTGAGGCTAGGACTTCTAGTACTATGTTGAATAGCACTGGTGATAGTGGACAGCCTTGCCATATTCCTGACCTTAGGAGAAAACCTCTAAGCTTTTCCACATTGAGAATGATATTCACCACAGGTTTTTCTTAGATAGCTTTGATGATATTGAGGTGTGTACCCTCTGTGCCTACATTGTGAAGAGTTTTGATCAAGAAAGGATGTTGTACTTTGTCAAATACTTTTTCTGCATCTATTGAGAGTATGGTTCTTGATCTTTCTTTTATTAATATCTTGTATCACACCAATTGATCTGTGGATGTTGAACCAACCTTGCAGCCCAGGAATAAATCCCACTTGGGCATGGTGAATAGTCCCTTTAATGTACTGTTGGATACTATTGGCTAGTATTTTGGTGAGAGTTTTTGCATCCATGTTCATCAGGGATATTGGTCTGTAATTCTCCTTTTTGATGGGGTCTTTCTGATTTGGGGATCAAGGCATTGCTGGCCTCATAGAATGAGTTTGGAAGTTTTTCTTCTGTTTCTTTTTTTTTGGGGGGGGAACAGTTTCAGGGGAATTGGTATTAATTCTTCTTTAAATGTTTGGTAGAATTCCCCTGGGAAGCCATCTGACCCTCATCTCTTGTTTGTTGGGAGATTTTTGATGACTGTTTCAATTTCCCTGCTGATTATGTGTCTGTTCAGGTTTTCTATTTCTTCCTGGTTCAGTTTTGGTAGTTTATACATCTCTAGGAATGCATCCATTTCTTCCGGATTGTCTAATTTGCTGGTGTATCATTGGCCATAATATATTCTTCTAATTGTTTGTATTTCTTTGGCATCTCCTCATTCATTCATGACTTTATTAATTTGGGTCCCCTCTCTTTTCTTTTTGATAAGTCTGGCCAGGTGTTTATCAATCTTATTAATTCTTTCAAAGAATCTGCTCCTAGTTTCATTGATCTGTTCTACTGTTCTTTTGGTTTCTGTTTCATTGATTTCTGCTGTGATCTTTATTATTTCTCTTCTCCTGCTGGGTTTAGACTTTATTTGCTATTCTTTCTCCAGCTTCTTTAGGTGTAGGGTTAGATTGTGTATTTAAGACCTTTCTTGTTTCTTGAGAAAGGCTTGTAGTGCTAAATACTTTCCTCTTGGGACTCTTTTGCTGCATCCCAAAGATTCTGAACGGTTGTGTTTTCATTTTCAGCTGTTTCCACAGATTTTTTAAACTCTTTTTTAACTTCCTGGTTGACCCATTCATTCTTTAGGAGGATGCTTTCAGCCTCCATGTGTTTGAGTTCTTTCCAAGTTTCCTCTTGTGGTTGAGCTTTAGTTTCAGAGCATTATGGTCTGAAAATATGCAGGGAATGATCCCAGTTTTTTGTTATCAGTTGAGACCTGATTTGTGACCCAGGAGGAGGTTTACTCTGGAGAATGTTCCATGTGCACTAGAGAAGAATGTGTATTCTAATGCTTTGGGATGGAATGTTGTGAATATATCTGTGATGTCCACCTAGTCCAGTGTGTCACCTAAAGCCTTTATTTCCTTGTTGATCTTTTGCTTAGATGATCTGTCCATCTCAGTGAGGGGGTGTGTTAATGTTCCCTACTGTTATTGTATTATTGTTGATGTTTTTCTTTGATTTTGTTATTAATTGGTTTATATAGTTAGCTGCTCCCATGTTAGGGGTATAGATATTTACAATTGCTAGATCTTCTTGTTGGACAAATTCTTAAAGCTTGATATAGTGTCCTTCCTCATCTCTTATTAGAGTCTTTGGCTTAAAATCTAATTTATCTGATATAAGGATCGCCACCCCAGCTTTCTTTTGATGTCCATTAGCATAGTAAGTCATATTACACCCCCTCACTTTAAATCTGGAGGTGTCTTTGGGTCCAAAATGAGTCTCTTGCAGACAGCATATCATTGGGTCTTGCTTTTTTATCCCTTCTGATACTCTGTGTCTTTTGATTAGGGCATTTAGCCCATTTACCTTCAGAGTAACTATGGAAAGGTATGAATTTAGCGCCATTGTATTGCCTGTAAAGTGCCTGTTACTGTAGATTATCTCTGTTCCTTTCTGTTCTATGTTACTTTTAGGCTTTCTCTTTGCTTAGAGGACCCCTTTCAATATTTCCTGTAGGGCCGACTTGGTGTTTTCAAATTCTTTTAGTTTTTGTTTGTCCTGGAAGCTTTTTATTTCTCCTTATATTTTCAATGACACCCTAGCTGGCTATAGTATTCTTGGCTGCATATTTTTCTCATTTAGTGCTCTGAATATTTAATGCCCATCCTTCCTGGCCTGCCAGGTCTCTGTGGATAGGTCTGCTGCCAATCTAATATTTCTACCATTGTAGGTTATAGACCTCTTGTCACAAGATGCTTTCAGGATTTTATCTTTGTCTTTGAGATTTGTAAGTTTTGCTATGAGATGACAGGGTGTTGACCTACTTTTATTGATTTTGAGTGGGGTTCTCTGTGCCTCCTGGATTTTGATGTTTGTTTTCCTCCCTAAACTAGGGAAATTGTCTGCTATAATTTGCTCCAATATAGCTTATACCTCTCTGTCTCTTTCTTATTCCGGGATCCCAATCATTCTAATATTGTTTCATCTTATGATATCACTTCTCTCTTGAATTCTCTCCTTGTTATTCTAGCAGTTGTTTTTCTCTCCTTTTCTTCGCTTCTTTATTTTCAATCATTTGGTCTTCTATATCACCAATTCTCTCTTCTGCCTCATTTATCCTAGCAGTAAGAGCTTCCATTTGTGATTGCACCTCATTAATAGCTTTTTTATTTCAAATTGGTTAGATTTAAGTTCTTTTATTTCTCCAGAAAGGGATTCTCTAGTATCTTTTATGCTTTTTCAAGCCCAGCTAGCATCTTTATGATCATCATTCTGAACTCTAATTCTGACATGCTACTAATGTTCATATTGATTAGGTCCCTAGCAGTTGGTACTGCCTCTTGTTCTATTTTTTTTTTTTGAGGTGAGCTTTTCTGCTTTGTCATTTTGTCCACAGAGGAATAGATAAATGAGAGAATAAAATGCTAAAATGGTACCAATGACCCCAGAAAAATATACACTAAACAAATCAGAAGAGACCTGAAACTGGGGGATAAAGAAAGGGGATAAAAAATATATGACCAGGATGTTGAATAGAACAGAGCCACACATGTGATTTTGGGGGTATTTTGATTTGTTAGAAGAAACTGCCTCCCAAAATTTGAAAGAAAGAAAGAAAAACATATATATATACAAAAATAGGGGTAAATATGATGAAAGGATGGCATATGACAGTAAAGATGGAAATTTATAAAGATTTTTAAAAAGGAATTGATAAGTTGATTGAAAAAAGAAAGAAAAATAAATTTTAAAAAAAGGAGAGAATGTGATCAGGCAGAAGACTAGAACACAACCATACACTAGATTTAGGGTATATTTTGGTCTGTTAGAAGAAACTGTATCCCAAATTTTTAAAGAAAGAAAAATTTATATGTATACAAAAAAATAAGGTTAAATACAATGAAGGGATAGAATATGACTATAAAAATGAAAATTAAAAAATATTTTAAATAAGGTACTGATGAGATAAGATGTTGGTTAAAATAGGAAAGAGGAAACATTTTTTAAAAATAGAAAAAGAAAGCAATAAAAATTTAAAAATTTAACTTTGAAAGACTAAAGAATCATGGGGAAAAAAACCATGAATTCAATGTGCTATTCCCCTAGCACTGGAGTTTTGCAGTTCTTAATGATAGGTAAATTTGGTCTTGGCTGGATGTTCTTGCTGATCTTCTGGGAGATGGGCCCATTGCAGTGATTCTCAAATGTCTGTCTGAGGTGGAATTACAATGCACTTGCCAGGGACCAGGCTAAGTAATCTGCTCGGGTTTGCTCTCGGTAGCGTTTGTTTCCTGAAAGCTTTCCATACAGCTTTGGAGGACGAGAATGAAAATGGCAGCCTCCCAATCTCTGGCCCCAGAGCTCAGGGCCCCTGTCTTCAGTGAGCCCTCAGAGAAAAGCACAATCACTCCTGTCTCCCTAGTCTCCAACTGCATTTCGAGCTCACCCAACCTGTGACCGAGCATTTCAATCTCTAGCACACAACCCCACTTAGAGTCTGCAAACCCAGCAGATTCCTATAGTGCACTCCTGCACCACTCCTCCCAGTGGAGGAAAGAGGGGTCTCCCCAGATCTGCCCCTTGTGGGGTCCCTGCTTGAAGAGTAGTGGCCTGACTATGCCTCAGATTACAGTTTATGGCAACCCCAGGCTGAGAGCAAGCCCACTCCTCAGCTCCATCTTTGCAGCCAGCTTCCCCACTCCTATACCTGCGTACTCTGCCACACTCAGGCACCTCCAATCTTTCTGTGATCCCGAGGGTCCTGAGACCACACTGTCCAAGCAAGGATTCCACTCCCCACTTATCCACTGGACTGATGTTCCTCTCCAGAGCAGACTTCTAAAAGTTCTGATTTTGTGCTCTGCTGCTCTATCAGTTGCCAGTAGCTGGCTGATGGAGGTCTCTCCCCTCGCTGTGGTCTATCTTCCTGTATATTGCCTTGGATTCACTTCTCCACACATCACACCTTCCAGAAAGTGGTGGCTTTTCTGTTCATAGAATTGCTGCTATTCTTTTCTTCAATCTCCTGTTGAGTTCATAGGTGTTCTAGCTGAATTCCTGGAACCAGACAAAATTTAGGTCTCCTACTCCACTGCCACCTTGCTCCTCCTCCTTCAAGTATTTTTTAAGATTTTGTTTATTTATTGGTGAGAGAGAGAGAGTCCACAAGCAGGGGGAGCAGCAGGCAAAGGGAGAAGCAAGCTCCTCACTGAGCAAGAGTCCGAAGCTGGACTCGATCCCAAGACCCTGTGATTATGACCTGAACCAAAGGCAGACACTTAACTGGCTGAGCCACCCAGGTGTCCCTATCCATTCAACTATTGAACCAGTTTTGGCAATTTTGAATAGAGATTCTGTAAACAACTGTGTACAGGTTTTTTTATGGACTTAAGTTTTGTCTCCTTTGGGTAAATACCAAGAAACGTAGTTACTGGATCACATGGTAAAAGTTGTTTAATTTGTAGGAAACTGCCAGATGACTTCCAAAGTGTCTGGACCAAGTGTCTGAATTCCCATTGGCAGCAAATAAGAATTCTTAGTTCCCCATATCCTCCTAGGTATTCAGTGTTCTCACTGTGCTGGGTTTTGGTCACTTTAATAGGTATGCTGATATCCCATTGTTGTTTTAATTTGCATTTCCCTGGTAATATATGATGTGGGGCATCTTCTTATACATTTACCTACCATCTGCATATTTTCTTTGGGAGGTGTCTGTTAAGGTTTCTGGCTTAATATTTTTGGGGGGGTGGGTTGATTATTTTCTTATTGTTCAGTTTTAAGAGCGTCATCTCTCTTTTCATTCTTTTTGGGAGGGGAGGGCGGAAGATAACAGTCCTTTGTCAGATGTCTTTTGAAAATATTTTCCCCAGGGCGCCTGGGTGGCTCAGTGGGTTAAAGCCGCTGCCTTCGGCTCAGGTCATGATCCCAGGGTCCTGGGATCGAGGCCCGCATCGGGCTCTCTGCTCAGCAGGGAGCCTGCTTCCTCCTCTCTCCTCTCTCTCTGCCTGCCTCTCTGCCGACTTGTAATCTCTCTCTCTGTGTCAAATAAATAAAAAAAATTTTAAAAAAAAAAAAAAAAAAAAAAAGAAAATATTTTCCCCAGTCCATAGCTTATCTTCTCATTCTACTGACATTATCTTTTGTAGAGCGTAAATTATTAATTTTCATGGAGTCTAGCTTATTGGTTCGTTCTTTCATGCATTCAGTGTTGTATCTAAAAATCATCACCACACTCAAGTTTATACAAGTTATTGCCTATGTCATTTTCTTGAAATTTTATAATTTTGTGTTTTACATGTAGGTCTCTGATATATTTGAGGTTAATTTTGAGGAAGGGTATAAGGTGTGTGTCTAGATTCATTATTTTGCATATGGATGTCCAGTTGTCCTGACACCATTTGTTGAAAAGACTCTTTTCTCCATTGTATTGTCTTGGTTTCTTTGTCAATATCAGTTGACTGAATTTATAGGAGTCTATTTCTGGGCTCTCTATTCTGTTCCATTGATCTATTTGTCTATTATTTTGCAGTACCACACTGTCTTGATTATTGCAGCTTTTGCTAAATCTTAAAGTCAGGTAGTATCAGTCTTCTAAATATTCTTTTCCTGAATATTGTGTTGGCTATTCTGGCTCTTCTGACTCTCCCTAAAAAATCACAAAGTAGCTTGCTACAATTTTGACTGGGATTGCATTGAATCTAAAGATCAAGTTAGGAACAATTGGCATTTTGAGAGTATCAAGATTTCCTATAAATGAACTTGCACTATTTCTTTATTTATTTAATTTTCCTTTCATTTTGTTCACCAGAGTTTTGTAGTTTTCCTCCTATAGATCAACATTTCATTTATCTGGGTACTAAAGTAAATGGCATTGTATTTTTAATATCAAATTCTCACTCTCATTGCTGGTATATAAGAAAGTGATTAACTTTTGCATATTAATCTTGTATCCTGCATACATGCTATCATCACTTATTAGTTACAAGATTTTTTTTGTCAATTCTTTATGATTTTCTACATTGGTTATTATACCATCTTTAATCAGAGAGTTTTATTTCTTCCTTCTTAATCTGTATGCCTTTTATTTTCTTTCCTTTATTTTAGAAATCCACTGCTTTTGTAACTTGAGATCCAGTTGTCATTCAAGTCTCTTCCACTGTCAAACTTAAATTCTGATATCTCTGGTTTTGACTATAATATTTTCCTTTCCATCACCATTTAATTATCTTAATCTTCTTCATGGTTTTTTAACCTAATTGTCTCTCTCCATAAATCTATTTGCATATATTTATGTTCCTCCATAGACTGAGTTCCCTGTTCATCCATATCTATTATGTATTTTTATCCTGTCACAGAATTTCTGACGTTTCGACCTCCAGCTATTTCTACCTTATGAATTCCTGGCAGTCAATAATTAAAATTTAATTAAGTTTATAGCTTTTTCTTCCTAATGTATCAGAATTCCCTGGAAAAAATGATAATTTGTGCAAAACAGTCCCAGTAAAGTTGGTATCTGGGAAACAAGATCCTAGCACCTGTGATCTACTTTGCCATCTTTCTACTGTCACTACAATCAGAATTATATATATTGCAGATTCTCTTGCTTACCTAAAATTCACCGTATTTATCTCACACAAATGGATAATCTTATTTCTTGTAACATCTATTCCATAGTTTGTCTTTCTTCAATTCCTGAATCCTACCTATCTTTGTCATGAAAAGATAGCCTTGAGTTCCAACTCTTGAAGATCTGGAGTCTTTATCCTATTTTTTGTTAAAATTTTATGAGTTTTATAAATAGATATCTTTTATTTTATCAATCAGATATCTTTTAAGCCCTAAACTTACTGGAATATGTTCTTTTAAACTGTATTTCTTATTTATTTTTTCAATTTTCCAGATATACTCAGGTTTGCTAGGACTTTATCCTCCTCTGGTAACAGAAAATGTTAAAACGCAATTGTTAGGTTTGTATTATTGAGTATCAACAATTATGTCATAAATTTGAGAAATAAAATTAGTAGGGAATATCTGACAAGATAATTTTTCTCTAGGCTGAATAAACTATGAAAAGTTGGTCTACAGCTGCCCAAAGGAAATCTAAATTTTTCCAGGGAGAGAATCATATATCTTAAAGGAGTTATGGCACTTTCTCCCTTAACCCCACAGTACCAATGTATAAGAATAGACGTTAGATAGGGTAATGGAGAGGATATGATTTCCAGTTGATCCTCAAGCTAGAACCAGGCTACTGGAGGCTCCTTACCACCTGCCCTGCCCTTAGAATGTACATCCTGCCTACCATTTCTATAGTAGGAGTTGATCCAAGGAAATTGCCTTGAGAGAAAAAGGAGTTGAAACTATCTGGATGTCATACATGACTGAACCCAATTAAGGCTTGTATATCAACTTAAAGATTCTTTTGGGTGGTTGCAGAGATCTATTCATTTTGCAGTCATCCAAGACAAACCACATTTGCTTATTAAACCTGTCACCTATCAATCTGGAGTGTTCTGCCTCTTTCTTAGGTCTTTCCTTGCCCTTACATGATAAGGAGGCAAGTTTGCAAACCAACAGGTGAAGAGGTAGAATATATATGGAGATTGTGCTATACAAAGCAACACTTGTATGGCTTGTGGATAGGTGAAATCACGTAGGATCTTAATGCTATTTAGTTGAATGTTTTTTGAAAATTATTGGTTGTTCCTGGTTTACATGAAGGAAAGTCCTTGTGGACCTGTCGACCTATCACATAAAATGAAAAAAGTCAATCAGTTCACTCACTTTGGATCCATCTGTAAAGGACCACAAGTAACAAGAAATCAATGGAATAACAAGAGTAATGGTACACCCAAACAGGGAGCTCTTTCCCCTCTAGCTTCTCTGGCATTGACTCCTTTCCTTCAATTAGTAACCATGACATGACCATGATATGTCTTGAATTCCATATCCCTCTTTTCCCCCTCATCACATTAGCATATCCTTTACACACTGTTTCCCTTTCTTTACTGTCAATATTCTTCTTTATTTATTTATCATAGAGAGAGAGAACGTGGGTTGGGGAAAAGGGAGAAGGAGAGAGAGAATCTCAAGCAGACTACCACTGAGCATGGAACCCAATGTGTTGTTCAATTTAACAACCCTGAGATCATGACCTGAGATCATGACAAGAGTCAGATGCTTCCCAACTGAACCACCCAGGTGCCCCTGTCAATATTTTTCTCATAAACAACTATTTTTCCATTCAGTTAACTCCAAAAATCATTTCACCCTAAGTCACTCCAAAATTAATGAGTTTCTGAGTCCTTTCAGTATCTCTTTTCTGTAGTTGATAAAATCAACAACTTCCTTCACCTTAAAACGCTATTTACAACAGATTCTGTTTTTATAGTGTTACAGTCAGTCTTTTTCCCCTATCTATTCACTTCTTTTCTATTTCATATCATCACCTGTTTTCATACCTCCTGAGATCCCCTTAAATACATATTTCTAAAAAGTCCCATCCTTCAATGAGCAACTATGAATTGAACGTTTCTGATTCATATTTGTCCCCAACATTAGAGCTCATTTTACAAAATTCTTGCATGTTTAAGCACAGTTCTCACAATCACCACTTTTGTTCTCTGTTCCCAGTACTAAACTTCATCCATAGGTGGAAAAAAAAAAAAGTACCAACTCAGATGTCCTCACCTCAGGAGAAAAAGGCTGAGCACTCTTGGAAAGGTACTAGGGATTCTGCTGCCATTGGAATTCTCTAAAAGTAATAGTGCAAATCAGTAGATTTTATTTCAATACTATTGATTTTCATACTCCTACTCAAAAACAAAGAGATGGAATGTGTCCTAATTAAAACAAATTTAATAAGCATTTATTGAGTGCTTCTGAGCCATAAGATATGCCAGGTATTGAATGTATGAAGATACATACTACCTTTCCAAAATTCAAATACATATATATAATATAAATATAAATAATATATATTTTTTATTTTATGCATATATATAACATTATATATATTCAATATACTTGCTTTTCATATAGGGAAAATTAAGTTTAGCAATTTAAAAATAGTCAAACTTCCCAAAATCTCTACTTCTCATTCCCATTCTAACACTCCAACACTACAATCCTCTGCAATATTATGACACTTCAGAATTGAAATCTGATACATATTTTTAAATCAGGGTCATTACCATAGATGAACATAAACTGTCTTATCACCAATATAAACATTGTGATGTTTTAATTCATACCTAGACAATATATAACAGTAACACAACCTTGTTGCAATTAAATACGAGAGGTATTTTATCACTGAAGTTAAAATTATGGGCCTTGGGAAAACCAGTCAACAAATAACATCCTAGGTTTTGAACCAACATAAATAATTTCCTGTATTTGTCATCCTGGGGTAATCATTTATCCTTTTGTTTATTTTTTTTTCTCCTCACTGTTACAACTGTCACTGGCCTGTAAGCTCCTTCAGGGAAAGAACCAAACAAAACACCTCCTACTTACAGACATTAAATCAATATTTATTGAGTGAATAAATGAACAATAAATTAGCTCTTGAATGTGAATTGCTGTGAAATCCACTCTGAATAGTGCTATGTTTATAACTGCTTATTACTGTAATATTTATTGAGTGTAATTAATTCAATTGCTAAAAGCTGTTGATGTATTGCAGTGCCATAAAAATAAAAATGTAGGGAGTCATCTGGACTCATCCAATTTCTTTTTTCTCATAAGCTGGTTTAGCTAAATGATTCTACATCATATATCTATGCAAATTTTTTAAAATAAAAACAAAACAAATATATGCACTTAAAAATATATAGCATTAATAGAAATATTAAGAGAGTTCTTCAAGCAGAAAAAAAATAAAACCCAAGGAATGAAACAAAGAAAAAAACAGGAAGATTAAAGATAGGATATATTTGAAGAGTTATGTGAAAATAATAATATAATATCTCGAGGAACTTAAAATACATATAGAATTAAAAATCATATCAGAAATATGTCCAGGGGTGCCTGGGTGACTCAGTCAGTTAAGCGTCTGCCTTCAGATCAGGTCGTGATCTCAGAGTCCTGAGATCCATGGGCTTCCTGCTCACCAGGGATTCTGCTTCTCCCTCTCCCTCTGCCTCTCCCCCCACCACATGTGTGCACTCTCTCTCTCTCTCTCTCTCTCTCAAGTAAATAAATAAAACCAGAAAGAAAGAAAGGAAGAAAGAAAGAAAGATGTCCAAAGATAGGAAAGGAATAAAGAGTTAAATTGTTCTAAGTTTCTAACATTTTCTGAAAAGGCAAAATTAGCAAATTGAATTAAATTGTATGATGCTATGGTCTGAGTGCTTGTGTACCCTTCTCCCCTCACACCCAAAATTTATATGGTGAAATCTTAATGACCAGTGTGATGGCATTGATAGGTGGAGTCTTTGGGAGTGGGTTAAGTGGCCTAAGCCATGAGAGTGGAACTTTCATGAATGGCATTAATGTTTTATAAAAGAGACTCCAGAGAAATCCCTAACCCCTTCTACTTCGTATGTACACAGAGAGAAGACAACAGATATGAATCAGGAAGACCACCTTCACCAGGGAATCCTACTATTATAGAACCTTGATCTTAGACTTCCAACATCCAGAACTGTAAGAAATAATTTCTATTATTTATAAACCACCTATTTTATTATTGCACTGTGAATGAACTAAGACATATGGTGTAATGTTTAGATAATAACTAAAACAAACAAAAAAGAATACCTATAT
This sequence comes from Ailurus styani, assembly GCA_002007465.1. Lineage (NCBI taxonomy): Eukaryota > Metazoa > Chordata > Mammalia > Carnivora > Ailuridae > Ailurus > Ailurus styani. The sequence continues at coordinate 95,638 of LNAC01001564.1, forward strand.
AACAATATTATAGAGAAAATAAAAACAATATGGTTTAATTATTGACAAAGTAATCTTTAAAAGATAAAAGAAATAAAATACAAAAACTAGTGTGTTGAGAAAAAGAACTCTTTCTTGAATATAAATAAAACTCTCAAGCCTCAGTAGTAAAAAACAAAAACAAAAAAAAAAAGTGAATTGCGATAGTCAAAAGACAAAAAAAAAAAATTTCCCCAAAGAGGATTTCGTGTGACAAAGGAGCACATGAAAAAATGTTCAACATCATTAAAATACACAAATTCAGATCACAATGACATATTGCTACATTCCTAGCAGAATGCAAACTATAAAGATGGCAATGACACCAAATGTTGGCAAGGTGTAGAGAAACAAGATTACTCATACATGCTGATGGGAATGTAGAATTGTACAGCCACTCTAAAAAACAATGTACCTCTTTCGTACAAAACTAAATATGCATACAACTCAACAATTGAGTTCTTGAGCATTTGCTCAAAGACATGAAAATGTATGTTCAAATAAAAATCTATACACAGATGTTCATAGCATCTTAATTTAGAATATCCCAAAAGTGGGACAATCCAGATATAATTCAAGGGGTGAATATTTTTTAAGGGATGAATATTTTTAATGTAGTATATCCATACCATGGAATACTATTAGAAATTAGAAAGAAATGAACAATTGAAAAATGCAACTACTTGGAAGAATTACTAGAGAATTATGCTGAGTAAGAAAATTCAATCCATTAAGGTTACATAATGTAAGATTTCATTTATATAATATTCTTTAAATGACATAATAATAGAGATGAAGAACAGATTAATAAATTGTCAGAGATCAGGGGTATGCTAGGGAGAAGGATATTGGCATGGCTATAGAAGGGCAACAGGAAGGTTCTTATGGTTCTCATGTAACTGTTCTTGATTGTGGATAAGGGAATGTGAACACTAGAAAAAATTCTATAGAACTACACACACACTCATACAAATGAAATCTGAATGAGTGCTGGATTTTATCCATTTCCTGAATGTGGTATGGTACTATAGTTTTTCAAAAAGTTACCATTTGGGAAATTTGGTAAGGAATAAACAGAATCTCTGTATTATTTCATACAACTGCATGTGAAAATACATTTATCTCAAGATAAAATGTTTAATTATAAAAAACAAAAACCTAAAGTGTTGAATAGAAAACAAATATTAAGACAGTAGATATAATCCCAAATATACCAGTAATTATAAGAAACTAGACTAATAATCCAACTAGAAGATTAAGATTGTCATTTTGGATTTAAAAACAAGAAATAAAAGAAAAATATATATAGCTCAGAAAGGACACATTTTGTAGAGTAAGACTAATGAAAGTTGAAAGAAATGGATAAAAGAATATATAATGTAAGTATTAGCTGGTAGATATTTGGTGCAATTCTTGAAAGCAAGAAACAATTCCAGAGATATGGGACATTTCATAATGATAAAAGGATTATACATCAAAAAGCCATAACCTTCTAAATCTGCTTATATCCAATAAAATAAAATTAAATGTATACAGCAAATATTGACACACTAAAAAGGAGAGACACACAGTCACCATCATAGTAGGAGACTGAAATGCACCCTTTTCAATATGAATAAATATGACCTAGTTGAAATACATAAAATACTGCATCAAAGGAAATGACAATATAGATTCTTTTAAGTGCATATGGAACTTTTGGAACTACTCATACACAGGATGAAATCAAGTCTCAACAAGTAATAAAGGATGGAAGTTATTATACCTAAAATTATACTAGAAAGCAATAACAAAAGAGATAATTCAAAAAATCCCAAAATATTTTGAAATTTTACAATACACTTTTATCTAAAATATAATCCATGAGTCAAAGAAGTAATTATAACAAAAATTAGAAAATATCATTAAATGAATACTAAAAAAAAAAAAATTCCTCATGAATAGCAACACTGTGGACTTCCAATTCTGGCCAAGAAGGAGTAGCCCCATTCCTCTCAAATTCTCCCCAACAGAACTAATGAACCATGGACATACTCCACACATCCTCTGATTGCATCACCTAGTGGTGTTCAAGGGACCATCCAGGAAGCTAATCCTCCATCCCCCACATCAAAGAAGCAGGCAGCATTGCCATTCCCCTTGAGGTAATGTCATTGGGACCTAGTGGGAAGCTTAATGCCCATCCCACCCTGCAACAATTAAACTGAGAAATGTGGCATAAAATGGAGATTAAAAAAGAATCCAGAGTCTCATAATTTAATACCCAAAAAAGTTCAGGATCATTTTTTTTTTAAATCACGGGTTTTACCAAAGCCAGGAAAGTCACAACCTGAATGAGAAGACAATCCAAACACACAAATACTGAGATGAATAAGATACTGAAATTATCTTACAAGTATTTTAAAGCAGTCATCATAAATATACTTCAATAAGCAATTACAAGTGCTCTTAAAACAAATAAAAAATTAGAAAATTTCAGCAACACACACATGCACACACACACACACACACACACACACACACACACCCTAAATAGACATGATAGAGCTGAACAACATATCCACACAAAAAATAAATAAATAAAATCATGCTGAACAGGCTCAATATCAGAATGGAAACGAAAGAAGACAGAATCAGAGAACTTGAAGACAGATCAATAGACTTTACCCAGTCTGTCCAGCAGAAAGAAAATTGAAAAACAAAAGTATAAATTTTCATAGATCTGTGGAAGAATAATATAAGAGCTAACATTGTATTAATAAAGTGACAGGAGAGAAGAGAGACTGGGACTGACAAAGTATTTAAAGAAGTAATGACTGAAAACATCCATAATTTGCTGAAAGTCATACACATACAGATTTAAGAAGCTCAGCGAAGGCAGGGGAGAATAAACCCAAAGAAATCCATCCAAAGATACATCATAATTAAACTTCTGAAAATTAAAAAAAAGAAAAAATAAACCTTTCAAAGCAGGAATAGAGAAAGGGCATACTATTTATCGGGAGCACTAGTTTGAATGATCAGGGAGGCCCAAAGGCAATGCATGACATTTTTCAGATCTAAGGCAAGAATTGTCAACTCTGATTTCTATATCCATGGAAACTATCTCTAGGAATGAAGATAAAGATATTTTCATACAAAGTAAATTAAGAGAATTTGATGCAAATAAATATACCTTTAAAGAATGGCTAATAAAAAAATTAAAAAAAACTCTAAATACAATGGAAATGTTAACAGAAGGCTTAGAACTTTTGAAAGAAAGAAGAATATTGGAATGGATAAAACTTGGGTTAAATATAATAAACTATCCTTCTTTCCATAAATTTTTAGCATCATTTTTGATGATTGAAGCAAAAATCATAATGAACTGATATAGTGCTTGATATATGTAGAAGAAATTAAGATAATTATGCTTACAAAGTAGGGAGGATTAAGGAACCTAAGTGAAAGTAATGTTTCTATACTTCGTTCGAAGTGATAAATCACCAATACCAGTGGTGTGATAAGATGAGCAACCACTCAGAAAACTATACCAAATGATATACTCAAAAGTTATTTAAGTAAATCAAGATATAATCCTGAATTTCTGGGTATACCTATAGACTATGATGAAAATGTGCAGTTCTGACTACATATATTAATTAGCAAAGGAAGTCTGAACAATTAATGACCAAACCAAAGTTTAGGAAAACATGGCCTACAGACCAAATCTCGCCTGATACCTGTTTTTATAAATAAGGTTTTATTGGAATAAAGCCATATGCATTCATTTACATATTGTGTATGGCAGTTTTCATTAAACAAAGACATAATTCGAATACAGAAATTAGGCCTGCAACACCTAAAATATTTGCTATACCACTTGTTACAGAGAAGTTTCAGGACATCAATCTCAAGAAACTATGAGAACAAAAAGTGAAACCACAGAATTTAAGGAATGAAAACAATCAAGAAAGAAGCAGAAACTCATTATTTATAAAACACATAATGCAGAGCTTCAGGACATTGCTAATAATTTTCACATATTTAAAAATATAACATGATAGCACTGCTATCAAGCACATGAAAATAAAGTTTGCTATCTAAATGAACTGTATAATTTCTTTGAGAAAAAAACAACTTACTAAAACTAAGATAAGAAATTAAAAGAAAACAATAAAACTCTATCTACCAAAGACACTAAATCTATTATAGCAAGTTGGTAGAGTCAGGGCCTTAACTTAATGTTTTAAGTCATTGGATTCCTAAATGTTTTACTGTGTTATGCTATTTTTCGTAGTTCTTCTTTCTACTCTTAGAAATGTGCTGAGAATAATAATCAAAAGCCATATTATGTTAAAAGTTTAGTTGTAGGCCTCTTTACAGTGAACAGAAAATCAGAACCTACTAACATGAACTCACCGACTCAAATCTGTCCCAGGCACATACTGAGAGAAACGTGAATGAAGCAGCGGGATCAGCCTAAGGTCACACCATCGCTTTTCCCATCTCAAGCCTGGAGATGTTGGCCATGAAGAACATGACAATGTGTCCTGAAAAGAATACAAACAGTCAGTGTTCTTCCTTTCAGTTCTGTGTTTTGAGTTTCTATGTCACAAATACTTTTCATTGGAGGGGGGTCATTTTTCCCCCAAAATCAAAAGACACTCATAGACTGCCTCAAAAAAGGATCCATATTTATCGCCAAAAAAGTTGCATTTGTTAATTTCTTTATTAATGGCATTCCATAGGAAAGTGAGAAAGGAATCACTGAGATTAAGAATGGTAGGGAAAGCATATGAAAAAATGAAGTGGGAAGAAAGAAGAAAAAATGGATGATGGAACAAATTCATTCAGGAATGGGAAGTAAGGGGTAAGCTGCAACTGCAACGAAGTAGTAAGTGGCAATATAAAAATAAGTTGTAGTTCATTCCATTAGCCACTATTTTCTGAGTATCTGCTAAGCACTGAACAATGTTATGTAAGTGCTTGTGATTTATCAGTTACTTGTAAATATTTTGAGTGAATAAATATTCTTATAAAACAACTTTTAAAAACTACTCAAGGAAATCTTTGTCCATTGTTGTAACTTCATGTTTATAAAATGTTTGTATTTTCTTATATTGTTTTAAAGTCATGTTAAATCAACCACTGCTGGTTTAAAATTCCATGTATTTGAAGTTTCATTAGAAGTTTAGGTATTTTTCCTTACATATAGAAGAGACATATATTTGAATAAAATCTGGGCTTTTTATACTTGATGATGATTTATGCTTCTTTCATTATTTCAGCTTTACTTTAATATTTCTTCCTGGCAGTAGTACATGGAATAATGATGATATTTAAGTTGGCGTGGATTGTAAGGGGCGAAGGCACAAATTGATTTATTTCCTATAGATTCTATAATATTTGAGTGATGATTTTGGAAGGAGATCCTATTTTGGTTAGTCTACAAGTTGAAACTCCATCAGTATCAATATTAATACTAGAATTTTCTTTTTTTTAATAATTTTATTTTTACATAATCTCTACACCCAACATGGGGCCTGAATCCACAGCCCCAAGATGAAGAATCACGTGATCCTCCAACTGAGTAAGTTACGCTCCCCTAATATTTTCTTTAAGCTATTAATTTCTTCAAAATTGCTTAAGGGAAAAAAAAAACTTCCATTGTTTTCATTAAAGGTTGAGTGCTCTTTGGCATTATTATGTTAATTGGTACCAATTGTGCCAATAAAAATCTATTAAATCCTTCCAGTCGTTGAGAACACCCCTGTAGGAAGGCAAGGGTTGACTTGCAAAGACCATCCAGAGAGGGGGAGACCCCCTACTGGTGATTGGTCTCCAAGACACCTAACCTTTGACGCAACACTGGTGCCTTTTATGCTTATTTGGTGATTTGCAAAGGCACAAAGGTTTCATGTTAATCTTTCTTCATGTTATAGATGGTCAACATTTGGAATGGAATCAATTAGATGGAGTACTACAAGGTGGGCAGGGGTTCAAACTCTGACTCAGAATCAGACTACCTGGATTCAAAAATGCCAATTTCCAACTGACCATTCCTTTAAACCTAGGGGCAATTTATTTAAACTCTCTGTGCTTTAGTGTGCCTATCTCTAAAGATAAGGCTATCACAAGGTTTCCGCTCACAAAAGAAAAACCTAAAGCATTTTTGGGCTCAGTAAATTATTGCTTCTCCACCTTTTCTGCAGGAGGACCCTTGAAAAACAATAATCCTGAGTGACACATTAGGGTAAACAGACTAGGTTTCTATGACCGGAACAGACTGTAGCAAGTGTAAGTGTCCCAGATCCCACCAAGTTGCCTTATAACTATTAAGCCCATACCAACATATGTCTGGAACTGACTCAGAGGACCCCAGGGCACATGGTTCTCTCCTGAGAAGTTTTATGTAAGTAAATGGCCCAGGTCAGCCAGCCTGCAAATGAAAGTGCCAGGCAGATTCATTCAGACCTACATCTTTATGATTCTAGGGCCATCATATCTATTATAGCACAACATTTACCATTCATAATCAGAGGTGAAACCATGCAAAAAATAATTCACATTTTTGTCTTTATTACTTCACAATTTTGCTATGTGATTTTAGGCAAATTATTTAAAGATGGTTCCTCATCTTTCTTGAAAAACACAAGTAGTTCCCCTTATTTTTCATGTTGCATGAACAGATGACATAGGAAATATAACAGAATATAAAAGGTTTAAGCAATGGAATAGTGAGGACAATGATAATCATTAATAGATGCGTATAAGTTTTAGAAATCATTTTTTATAAGACTTCATAGTCTTATATAAACACATGAAATATGTGAATATATGTGAATATTACATATATGAAGTATGAAAATACATGTGATCTTTGACATATCTTTGATGTAGCATCTCAAATTGATACTTTTATGAAACAAAGTTGTCAAATGTCACTTTCTTTTATGTTTCCTCCTTATAAAAAATATGAAATGTCCCACTTAAGCTATTGAGCCAATCAACATTAATGTATTTCATTTTAAAATCTGTTATTTATAATGTCCTTTGAAGATTATTTATCCTTATTTAATTATGAAAATTGAATATAAATTTTTCTAGTTTTTTCTTTAATAGTAATCTTAGAGTTATTTTTAATTATATATAAATGAACCAAAACAATGGTTTTTATAGTTTTAAGGCTCATAACTACTTTTCAAGAGCTTTATTCTTCAATGTCAAGAATGTTGTTTCCTAGAATAGTAATAATGTGAGTGGCAAAAGTAGTATTTACATAGTCTTTGCCTTAAAATAGATTCTTTTCCCCAAACTTAACACATCTCAAGGTATATTGCCATGCAACAACCTCAAAAACAATCATTATATCAAAATAGAATTGAATATAGAGCAAAATGCTAATCCAGATTTTGTAAGGACTTGGCATAAAAAGTATTCATTAAAGGTATATGGTTAAGAAAAATGTTTCTCAGAATCTGGTTAGCTATCTGAATTTAAGTCTCCTGTTGAGCACAAAACAAATTCTGTTCATCCACATTGGCCACAAACCAGAGGACTCTTGTATACCCTAAAATTGGTGATCTAGAGTCCTTAGAAGGACTAGACTATATTTTTAGTAAGATGGTAGAGCAATGTTAATATATTTTCCCATATGCTTAAAATGCTGTTTCACAAAACAAAAATAGTGCCTACTTACTCAACATTTGCTTCAGAGAATAATTAAGACTTAGTAATTAAAAAATGGAGTTACCTAGGTCCTGGACAGAATTGAGGATTTAGACACATCAGAGATTTGAATGCTTCTCTTAAGGACACTGTTTAGACTGTGTACACATTCTGTGGAGAAATGTATTTCTCAATTCATATTTCTTTCATATTTCCCCCTATTCACTGTTACTTAGTGATGGATCAGAAGAAAACATGTCTTTACTGCTCCTAATTTTAGAAATCCTTGAGTAGAAATGTCCTCCACTCTCCAAACCTGCCTCCAAGCCTATCAAGATACAGAAAAGAAACAAGATAACAGGGTGCCTGGGTGGCTCAGTGGGTTAAAGCCTCTGCCTTTGGCTCAGGTCATGATCTCAGGGTCCTGGGATCCAGGCCCGCATCGGGCTCCCTGCTCAGCGGGGAGCCTGCTTCCTCCTCTCTCTCTGCCTGCCTCTGCTTATTTGTGATCTCTCTCTCCCTCTCTGTCAAAAAAAGAAAAAGAAAGAAAAGAAAAGAAAAGAAACAAGAAAAAAAAAAAGAAAGAAACAAGATAACACTGGCCAGGTAAGTCAGTATGATGTGATGGAGCCTGAAGACTTACTCTCTTATAGGCATTAGAACAAAGATTTGGTTTGTAGTCCCTCAATCTTTGTTGAGCTCAATTAAATCAGTTATTCAAAGTCTCTAGTAGCCCTTTCCTCTGATATCAGAATGTTAATATCCATTGTTCTTTTTCTGCTTCTATTATAGTTAATTTTATGCATTTGTCTATAGATCTGAATTTTAAACTTTTTTGGTCAGGACAGACAATTAACTTCTCCCCATGGTATCCAGAAGAGTGTTTCCACAAAGCAGATTCTCAGTAAAAATTATTTAATTGAAGTACATTGATTTATTTTTATTTTTAAATGTACTTCTTTTAAAGATTTTATTTATTTATTTGACACAGAAAGAGAGATCACAAGTAGGCAGAGAGGCAGGCAGAGGGAGGGGGGGAAGCAGGCTCTCACTGAGCAGGGAGCCTGATGGGGGGCTCAATCCCAGGACCCTGAGATCATGACCTGAGCCTAAGGCAGAGGCTTAACCCACTGAGCCACCCAGGTGCCCCATTTTTTAAATATACTTTATTTCAATTTGCAAATGTCTTGGATCTTATCCTCTAAAATCATGGTAGGTATCATGAATTGCCCTGCACTTAAAGATCTTCAGCAATGTCACAATAGTGTTCAATACTAATGCTAAAAACTGAAAACAAAAATCCCTTTTGAAAATAAAAAGACATAATTCCTGTAAGGGAAATTTACAATTGTGTTTTTTTTTTTAATTTTATAGAGAGGGCTTTACTTGGAACAGTCATGTTATAGAATTACTCAGTGATTTTATTGCTTAATTATACCTTTCTAAAGGAGGACATGATAACAAGCAACACATAGAGACATGGTTCATGAAATTAAATACACAGATGTTTTTATGCATGTCAATGAGATGAGTTAAAAACAAACCAGACTGGTTCTTAGCCATAGCCCTTCTATGCTGACTTCTCTACTTCTCATTATTATAGAGGAGTCCAAGGGTAATAGGACAAGAATTAGAATAAAAATATGACTAAACAGCTTCCTCCTATGCTGAAGTAAAAGAGCTCTTCCCTTCTGTCTGAGCAGCAGAGCTGAGATGGGGAGTTTCGGGTCAATGATATGTGAAGGGAGATTTCTGCGGATAAACCTGTGATGACTGAGGGAAGCAGTGGATGAGACAAGAACAACCTTGCCAGAGATGTGGGCTCCTGAAGGCCTCAAGCTGTTGGGTGCAGCCCACCCCGGGAGGGAGTGGTGATTCCAGAGAATTCAGCAGTGAATGGGGTGGGTTGGAGGCTGGGGGGTTGGGGGAGGATGAGTAACCAGCACTCATAGCAGCTGGGGATAGGTCTGCCCAGTAAAGCGGACTGGAAAGGCATCGGAAGCACCAAGAACATCTAGATTGTAAGGAAAGAAGGTGAGTAGTTTCTGAAGAGGTAAAGATTTGGTTGGGGCTTGTAAGAGGTATGCTGGTGGCAGCACAGAATGTATATATTCATTGATTCATTAGGAAATCGATGTTTAAGTCACTCAGATCTTGCCAAGTTCTGAAGATCAGTGTTTTAAATATTACTTATAATGTGATAATTATTTCTCGGCAACAAAAATAAGGGAAGATCAGATGAATTACACTCAGATGTGGTTGGTTTATGTGGGTAGAAATAACCTTTGAAGAAGAACCCTAAATTCTTCTTTAGGAACAAAGAAATAATAAAATTTTAAAGGACTTGGGTACCTAAGGCACACAGGGAATCGTATTGGTGCACTGAGGTACAATGAAGGCTGGAGATGCTCAAAAGGAGGACTTTGAGGTAAAATGCCACAGTTAGGTCAAGAATTTCAAGTGAAAGATGAATCTTACAGGTCCGAAACTATATGTGTTTTCTACATATCCTAATATGTAAAATAGGAAATATAAAATTCTCCTTAATATAGCACTACTGTTACTCTTCATGCTTGTGATCTCAGGGGAAATTTGTTAGACTCACATATAACCTGAGAGAACTGTTTTGTCTTTAGTATGTGTAAGCATTTTGAAGGGTGAAATATAAGGTGCATCAAACATATTTAAAAAAAATTCATTGTGGTGCCTGGGTAGCTCCATCCTTAAGTGTCTGCCTTTGGCTCAGGTCATGATCCCAGGGTCCTGAGATCAAGCCCCACATTGGGCTCCTTGCTCAGTAAGAAGCCTGCTTCTCCCTCTCCACTCCCCCTGCTTGTGTTCCCTCTTTCGCTGTGTCTCTCTCTGTCAAATAAATAAAATCTTTAAAAAAAAATCCAAAAAACAAAGAGAAACTTGTTTACTCCACATTACAAGTGGAAAAGAAAATTTAACATTTTATTAAATATATATAAAACAAACATGCTAATTTTATTAGTGATTAAATACATGTATAGTTTAACATTTTTGACATTTTAACAAGATGTTAGACTATTCTCTTTTTGCATTAATTTCCTGGTATGCCTGAAGATTGTTAAGAAATCCTACCAAATGGAGAATTAAATAGCTACTTTCAGCTAAATGATTTCAAAAGAAAAATGATAAAAATCATGTCAAATCATTTAGAGCATGAAATTACATATATATGTGCTGTTACAAAATGATTATGTGATGTTATGTGTGATCTCACAAAGTTAAATCTCTATAGCTTACAAAAGGTTTAATGCATACCTGAAAGGAGAAAAATGACATTAAAAAATAACTGACCTATTTATTTTTTCCTTCTTGGCTTATCTTAAGTCTAACTCTTAAAAGATGAAGCAAACAAGGATTTCAACTATATCAGAGCAATGAGATTCATTAGTAGTTTTTGCAAACTATGACTATTTGTATATGTTTATATGTAATATATATTCATATATAACATGTAATATATATTCATGTATATATTGTATGTTTCATGCATGTCTGTGTATATAAAATATAATATATAATATATATTACTCTATATAGTATAATATACAATTAATATATATTATCTTTTATATATAAATTTATATATATATTTATATATTATTTGTATATTATATATTATTAGTGTCAATAATATTAATGTCAATAATATTAATGACATATTAATATAATACATTATTATGTTATATATTTATATGTGGTATTTTATATATATTATTTACATAATATGTATATTACTCTTCTTTTCTTTGTGTTATCTCCTTATTAATCTGAACTATGCCCTGGTCATCTTACTGTATTGTTGGGATGATAGTTGAGATGCAAGCCACTGTCACAAAGAGGAGAGGAGGTGCCACTGCTCTGGTCACTTGGAGCACCTGTAGAAAAAACATCACACCACTAGTTAGAACACCAAAATATTCTAGACTGATGCATTCTACATTATATATTTCCATATACTAAGTAATGTCAAGAAAATCAGGTAGTAAAATTAATTTTTATTCCACTTATATCAAAGCTGGAATTTTGCAGGTAAGCTAAGTGACTAATGTGGGACGCTGAAAGAGAACATGTACTGATCTTTGATTTCAGAAATATTGCAAGGTTTTATTAAATAAAAACATATAACCTTGTAAAATTATTTCATTTCATTATCCAAAGTGACCTACACTTATGAACCATACTTATACTTGTGCAGAATTTTGTTTGTCTACAAAATTCTATTTATTGTTATGTTTCAACCCTCGGGCAAGTCATATTTTTAGATAACATAATTTTCCATGATGCAAAAAAAGTTTGTACAGGTTCTTTATAAATTCTTTTTGTATATGCTATAATTGGAAATAACTTCATTCATGCTACCTAAATTGGTGCAATTGAAACTAAAATACTTCATATCAGAGTCTCATAAGAAACCTGCTGATATCTTTCTCTAAATATGAGTAATGTATGTCTTAAGCTGAGATTTCACAATTAAGTAATTTTTACAGTTAGGATCAGAGTACATATTTCTTGATTTTTGATTCATTGCTTTTTTTTGAAAGTATATTTTAAAGGTGCTAACGTTGATAAATATGCACTATTAATATAATTGACTCTCAGTTTTCAATTGAAACACCATACTTAAATTAAAACATTAGAGGTGATAGGTGACAAACCCTAAAATTAATGTATTGAAAGTAAAAGTGATTTTATTCACCATTTTTAACACTCTAAAGTGCCATAGTTTCCCTGGTGCTAAGAAGAGGATCACAGACTTTTCTACCAAACTAGCATGAATATAGTTTTTCCACTTTTTAAACCTTAACAATTTCATACTTCCTTTTAGATAACTTTTCTTTCAATGTTTATCTGCATTTATCTCTTATGAGACAATATTTTAATACATAAACGTAATACTTTAAAATGTATATCCATTTTGAACAGAATAAAATTATATTTCAAATTCTGTGACAGAGCCAAAGCAGTCTTTTGAGTGAAATTCAAAGATTTAAATGTACACATAAAAGAAAGGTACAAACTCAATGATGTATGCTTTAATCTTAAGAAGTTAGATATGAAAGAGCAAATTAAATCAAAGTAAATAGGAGAGAGAAAATAATAAAAGTAGAAAATAGTAAAATGGGAACAAAATAATAGACAAAATTAACCAAAACAAAAATGAATCCTTTGGAGAGATTAATAAAGCTTGTAGTAAAAATGTAGAAAAAGAGTGAGAAAATACAAGTTATTAATATCAGGAATGAAGAAGGTGGAATTACTGCAGCCAACAAACATTAAAAAGAATAATAAAAGGATGTGATGAATAATTTCATGCAAATAAATTCATAACTCAATTAAAGTGGAAAAAACGTCTTGAAAAACACTTTACCAAACCTTATAAAAGAAGAAAAAATATCAGAAAAAGCCCTGTAAGAATTCAAGAGATGAATTCATATGAAATAAAAATTATAATTCTAGGTTCAGATTGCCTTTTGGTGAATTTATTAAATTATTTAAGAAAAATTTACCAGTAAACAAAATCTTTGTGGAAATAAAGGAGGAGTTACCACCCTATTGTAACTTGTAGACAAGTTACATGAAGACATTAAAAACCCTATTACCAAAATCGCAGTAAAACATTACAAAAGTATATATATGGATATCACTCATGAACATATTTTTTGAAAGTTTTTATTTATTTATTTATTTATTTGAGAAAGAGAGAGAGAGCACTAGCAGGGGGGAGGGTAGAGAAAGAGAGAGAAGGAGACTCCCCACTGAGCAGGGTGTCCAATTCTGTCACTTGATCCTAGGACCTGGAATCATGACCTGAGCAGAAGGTAGACACTCAAACGACTGAGCCATTCAGGTGCTCCTGAACATATATATTTTTTAAAAGTCTTAATATATTAGCAATTTGAAACCAGCAATTAAGAAAAACCTTAACCTTTCTCTATCAGTGGTGTTTATCCTAGGAATTCAAGATTGATTTGGTATTCAAAATAAATATTTAAAAATTCACCATATAAGCAGAATTTTTAAAAAGATTAAAAATATATCTCAGCAGATATAAAAAGGTATTTGTGACAATTCCACATCAACTTATATTAAAAAGAAAAAGAAAAGTCCTCAGTAACCCAAAAATAAAAGAACACTTCCTCAACCTAATAAAGGGCATGTGTGCTAATATGATACTTAATGGTGAAAGGCTGGAAATTTCTCCTCTAATATCTTGAGCGTTAGAAAGATGTCTATTCTCAATATATTATATAACATTTTACTGGAAGTTCTAACCATTGCAATAGTCAAGAAAAAGAAATGTAAAAAATATGGATTGGAAAAAAAAGCAGAATTCATCATTTTCAGATAACATAGCTGTAAGTAAAAAGTTGTAAAGAATATACCAAAAATCCTACAGAACTAATAGAAAGTTAAGCTTATGATTCAGAATATGTTCATGTATAAAAATCTATTTGTTAGCAACAATAACTAGACAAAATTTTTTAAATATCATTTATAGTAGAATAAAAATGCTTAGAAATAAATTTAAAGAAAGATACGCAAGACTTTCCCACTGAAAACACTAAAATGTTAATGAGAAAAATTAAAATATATAAATGGAAAGTTATATCATGTTCATGAATTGAAAGCTTTAAAGTTGTTAATATATTAATTCTCAAAATTATCTATAAATCCAGTGTAGTCACATTCAGAATCATAATTGGATTTTGTGGAAATTGATGTGCTATTTCTAAAATATATGCAGTAATATAAAAGGTGTAGAATAGCTAAATAATCTTGAAAAATTGCAAAATTGGAAAACCTATCCTTGGTGATCAACACTGTAGTTGCAGTGAAAGAATAGACACAAAAATTAATGGAAATAAGAAAGTCATTTCCTGATTCTAAATTCTTAGCTCAGACACAAAAAGTAATTAATATAAGATGAATTCTAAACTTAAACATAAAAGCCAACCTCCTAAAGTTTCCAGGAAAAATGTAGGTGAATCTCTTTTCAACCATGGTGTAGGCAAATATTTCTTAGAGGAGATATAGAAAACAATAACCATTTGCAAAAGAACAACAACAACAAAATAGTGAATTAGGCTGTGTCAAAATTAAAAACTTCTGCAAACCTAAGACACTTTCAGGTAAAATATGTAATTTCCTATAGACTGAGAGAAAATTTTTGTTAATACATATAGCTGACAAAGATTATATATAGAATATTTTCTTAAACTCCTACAGTAAAGAAGATAAAGACATCCAATAGAAAAATGAGCAAAACTTGAGGAGACACATTACAAAATAAGACATGCAAATTTCTAATAATATATGCAAATGGTACATGGTAAGGAGTTGATCATAATTAATCTTCAGGGAAATGCTCATTATAACTATAATAAGCTACCTTGGCACACTTGATAGAATACCTAAAAAAAAAAAAATTCTTGACCATAAGATATTGGGATAAGTGTAGAGCAACCAGAACTCCCATACATTGCTGGAGTGGAGAGTAAGAGGTCTTTAAATATATGTCCCCTTTAGAAATATTTTTTTGGCAATAAGTTAACAAGTTAATTATGTATCTACCTACTGACCCCTAAGTACTTATGGTAGTGACATAAAATTGGAAGACTTTCAAAAGCCTTATACAAGAATGTTCATAATAGTTTTATTTATAGTGGCAAAATATAAGAAACAGCTCTGATATCTATCAATAGGAGAATGATTAGCAAACTTCAGTATATTCATGTAATGGAATATTACAAAGCAATGCAAATGGACAAACATCTGAAATATATAACACAAGTGACTTTCATTATGAAACAACCCAGACATAAAAGAGTCAATACAGTATGATTCCATTCTAAAAAAGTTCTAGAAGAAGCAATAAGAAAAACGATGCTAAGAAATTAAATTAATGGCTGTTTCGGGGGTGTTATTTATTAGGAAGAGGCACAGAGGAACCCTTCTGTAATTTAAAGGTCTGTAGGGTAAGCAAATGTGTCCATTGTCAGAAACAATCCAATTGTTCATTTAAGATCTTTGCATTTCATTGCCTACAAATTATGCCCCAAGGATATATTCTTCTTTGATTTTTAGCAAAAATGTTAGATGATATTTTATTTCTTAATGTACAAATTGAAACAGATTTTTAAGTAACTCTTAGGAGTTTCCACATGGACTGATACTTCTTTCAATATCCTTAGCCTCATCAGACAACTGAAGTGATAATGCCTGTTTAGCAAGTCTAGTAGCCAAATAAGAGTATATAATTCTACAAGTTAGAGAAAATATATTAATCAAATATTATGAATGAAATATAATAGAGATACAAAATGTATGTAGTTGATACGATACTATTTTTACAATAAATAATATATCTCCAATTTTTGGTTAGAAAATAACTGTAAATGTACTGAATACATTCTGAAACAAAAATATTATCTGCTCCCTTCACATGAGTGTTCATAGAATGCTTTGTGGTATACAAATATTTATATTTAAGCAGAAATCCAAACTTAAAAAAATTATCAAATATAGTCAGGAAATAATGGTTTAGAAAATAAATATGATGATGTGAGCATTTTACCTATTCTTCATAAATGCTTACATGCACAATCTTCATTCAGTGGGAGTTTGAGGAAAGCAGGTGCTCTTTTTAAAAATGACACTGTTAGGGTCACTTCTTCTCCAGCATTCCGAAGCACCTGAACCTAAAATAAAACAGAATGAAAATGATACTGTTATCAGTATGGTTATAAAGTATTTTATACGATCACAAAACCTTGAAATGATTTGTTGTCTTTTCCACCTCTCTTTTTTCTGTAGTGGTCAAAACATTTTATTAAAGAGAGGGGGAATTAATTATGTAACATTATAGGAATACAACCATCATGTTCTTCCTCTTTCCAACAATTGATGGTCCCCCGTTCACTCACAATGTCATCATAGTCCATTCATATTTGTAGAGGTCTTTTAGTATATGGTATATATTAGGCAATATGAGAGATTATGACATCTACAGAAAGATGCAATGGTAAAGCCACTGTGTCATTAATTTAATAATATTTATTGAATCTCTATTATATACCACTTAGAGATATAAAAATAAATGACCGTGCAGATGTTGATGAAAGAGCCAATTCAAATTAAACAAAATTGGCCTAATTCAGTCAAGCACGTTTGCAAAAAAAAAAAAAATAGGTATTATTTTCCTGTTATGTCATTGTGTATTTTATTTCCCTTTCCCTGCAGACTTGGAATAAGGGGATAATGGTGGAGACTGTTAACATCAACTCTCAATACTTTTTAAACTATAGAATTAACAAGTCTAGTTCTACTACTTTAAAAATGTCAGTTTCTTCAAAAATTGTATCAGGACAAATGTAAGGAATACTAAAAGAAGCACAAGAAGCTGAGGAGTTATCTATAACAAGTATATCTAGAAAAGATATAGGTATATTTATGATTTTGAAATCGCACATCAACTAAGAGGAGAATTACAAATAATTAGTGAAGAGATAGTTAATAAACATGGGAACACAGCTTGTGATTAAACATCTAGAAAAAAATGCTCCACCTCCAGTCATTAGAGAATTGGCTATCAAAATGATTTAGAATGACTTCTGGTCTGAAGAAGATGGCATGGCATCATCTTTCCCTTCTCCACCTCAGTAACTATAAACACTCAAAAACCTGCAAGAGACAATTGAAAGGCAAGTCAAACTCTGAAAGACAGAGAAAAGAGGAACTGTTAGGGATCCCAGGACTGATGCAACAGCACAGAGGAGGGGTGTTTTAGATGCTTTCACTCAACAGAGGGATTTCTACCCACTGGTGGATAAAGAATCCCTTTGTCCAATTAGTGGCACCAGGGGGCCCAGCCTGAGAAAGTTCCTTCCACCTCCTCAAACCGCATCAGCAGGGAACAATGGAAAATCAATTAGACCAAAGAAGCCAAACAGTCTTCAAAAAGTATACTGTCAATGGAACAACACACAAAATTAGGTTAGGACCTGTATTGTAAGTAGAGTGAATTCCTGCTAAAAAGAAGAAGAAAAAAAAAAAGGCTTACATAAGAACAACAGGCTCAACATAATAAGCAAAGTGGCTAAGATACAATAAAATAACACATCTCACTAAGAACCAGGAGAGGGGCACCTGGGTGGCTCAGTGGGTTAGGCCTCTGCCTTCGCCTTGGGTCATAATCTCAGGCCCCTGGGATCAAGTCCTGCGTCAGGCTCTCTGCTCAGCAGGGAGCCTGCTTCCCCCTCTCCCTCTGCCTGCCTCTCTGCCTAGTTGTGGTCTTTCTCTCTCTGTCAACTAAATAAATAAAATTAAAAACAAACAAACAAAAAAGAACCAGGAGAATCACAATGTGGATGAGAAAAGATAGCTAATTCCAACTAGATGAATTACAAACTGGTATTATTTGACAAGGATTTTAAAGCCACCTTAATAAAAATATGTGAGCAAGATTACAAATTCTCTTGAATCAAATGAAAAATTATAAAATCTAAGCAAAGAAATACAAATTGTGAAAAAGAACCAAGTGAAAAGTATAGAACTAAAAACAGCATTAACATAAATTTTTAAAAAAGTATTGGATTAGCTCAGTAATACAGTGAAGATGAAATCAGTAAAGTTGAGGACAGAACAATAAAATTCACCCACTCAAATGCAGGAAAAAATAATATATTTCATCACATTACAAGTAGAGAAAAAGTTTAAAAATGAAAAAAAATTATATAACCATTTTAATAGATACAAAGAATAATTTAATAAAGTACATTTGATAAAAATTCATAGAAAACTGAGTATACAAAATAGTATCTTCATATTATAAAGAAATAGAAATTTCTTTAAGAAATGTCATCATTAATGGTGATTTATTGAGACATTTCTCTCTGAGCTCACAAATGAGACCAAAATGTCCACTATCTTGTTTCCCTTAATCTTTCTTCAGGTCTTACTACAATAAAGCAAGAAAAGAGCTAATAAAATGCACAAGAATTGAAAGAAGAAATGAAATTGTCATTATTCAGAGATAAGATAATTTTGAGTGTAGGGCGCCTGGGTGGCTCAGTGGGTTAAAGCCTCTGCTTTCGGCTCAGGTCATGATCTCAGGGTCCTGGGATCGAGGCCCGCG
>LNAC01001564.1:114606-147034 GCA_002007465.1 Ailurus styani
AAAAAAAAAAGATAATTTTGAGTGTAGAGAATCCTTGGGAATCAGTAGACATTATTACATGAGACATTAGCGGTTGAGTTACCAAGGGAGTCCAGCATGGAATAGTATAGATACAAAGTAATAGCTCTTAGAAAGAAAACCATAGACCCAAAATGGAGTCATATATGTTAGGCTATCACTAAACCAGAGCTTAATACCTAACCTAACTACAGTTTCAATCTCTCCCAGAAATGTAGTCTTAAATCGTCAGGAGTTTTCCGGTCAGCACCAAGGAGGCGATCTGTCACATGGTCCCTTTCCATTCCCCCAAAGTAAGATGAGGTAATCCATCTATGAAGGCCCCCTGCCTTTCCTCCTAAGGAAGGTGATCTTGCCTCAAATATTACTTTCTTTTTTCTTTTCTCTCTCTCTCTCCATCTTTTTTTTTTTTTTTTTGACTAATTGTCCCTCCCCATGTCTGTCTATAAAATCCTTCTGTTTGGGTGCCTGGGTGGCTCAGTGTGTTAAAGTCTCTGCCTCCGGTTCAGGACATTAATTCTTAAATAATGGAAGACTATGCTATGTCATGGATCACTAGATATAACACTGTAAAGATATCAATCCCTCCTACTTTTCTATAGATGCAAGACAATCCTATTCAAGGCCCAGTGTCTTTTTTTTTTTTTAATCAGTTTTTGGTTTAGTATGAACTTACAAATTTGTCTTATGTTTTGCATTGACATTTAAAACTGATACAATCATTATTATATAATTGTATTGAGAGTTCATGAGTCAGTGAAATATATGGGATGGTAGTACACAATAGTTCAATACTTATATTCTATAATAAATGTATGGCAAATAATTTCTACCATTAAATAATGAAGAGCAGTATGAGCATCTTAAGGGTAAATATGAGAATTAACATGTATAAGTTAAAGATGATTGCTTTACATGTGTACTTCAATCTTAAAGTTTTTATTCAAGTGTAATTAAGAAAAATAAAAAACATAATTTCTAATTATAAAATCTCACCCTCAGGCAATAACTTAGTTTTGTTTCTAATAAAAGGTCAATTACGGTTATCTTTCTGGGCAATCAATAAGTTCAAGTCCTTAACACATACACATTTCTTAATAAATGCAGGAATATTCAGTTTTTTAGTGAACAGGATTGAAATTATGTGTTTTTAAATTTTTTCTCAGCTTTGTTACTATGTTTTGATGCACATTTCATCAGCCTGATACTGTCAGGTTGGAAAATATAGTTTCTGCATCATGAGTAATGATGGATGTCATCTTCCTGCAAAATCAGAAATCTGCACCAATAAATCCAGCTGTCTTTTTCATTTTCATTCACATCTTATGATGCAAATCAAATGTGCTCTTTGATCTGATAATGGATTATCACGGTTATTCTGTCATATTGCTTTGGGTGTGTATGTAAACAAAGGGTGAGAGATAGGTAAAGTGTGGCAATCAATACGAAGGAACTGGGGACAGGAATTAAAATAGATATTTATAGGTTTAGTATATTAAACCATGACAAGCCTAACAATTCAGTTCATGAAATGAATGTTTTTGAGCTCTACTCACTTGTTAGAAGGAGAGCTTCATAAAATCATTTTTTTAAAGATTTTATTTATTTATTTGACAGAAAGAGAGATCACAAGTAGGCAGAAAGGCAGGCAGAGAGACAGGAGGAAACATGCTCCCTGCTGAGCAGAGATCCCAATGCAGGGCTCAATCCCAGGACCCTGAGATCATGACCTGAGCCGAAGGCAGAGGCTTAACCCACTGAGTCACCCAGGTGACTCACCCCTTCATAAAATCATTTTGTCTTCTTCACCTTTTCTCCTTCCCCTTGAAGGATATTCTAATATGAGATTTTAAAGAGGAATTTATCTATCTGCCACTGTTTTGATATATGAAGTCAAGAATATCCATGGCTGGGAAGTGTTTTATATTTTTATTTTTTTGAAGACTTTATTTTAGTTTTAGGTTCCCAACAAAACTTTGGGGAAAGCACAGAGATTTCCCATATTCTCCCTGCCTCCCCATGAGCACAGTCTCCTGGTCATCAACATCCATCCTCCATCAGAAGGGTACACTTGTTACAGATGATGAACTGACACATCATTATCACCCAGAGTCCATTGCTTACCTTAGGGTTCACCCTTGGTCTGGTACATTCTCTGGGTTAGGGCAAATATGTACTGATATGTATTCACCATTATTGTATGATACAGAATATTTTAACTGCCCTAAAAATCCTCTGTGGTCTGCCTTTTCATCCTCGTCTCCTACCTCAACCTTGGGCATCGTTATTAATTGATAAAAAGAGGGACTTCTTCTTTGCCTGGACATAATGTAACCACACATATAAGCACATATATCAGGAAAGACACACACACACACACAAACACACACACACACACATCTTCAGTGGCAAAAAGGGCAGTAAAATAGTCTGTGAGGATCATAGTCACTAGCCTAGCATGATGTCAGAACAACCAAATAAGATTTAGATCTCCAGAGAGTATGGTAAGTATTGCTGCTCACTGATGACAGTGATGGAAAAGAGTTACCTAGAATTTCACATTAACATTTGACTCATTTCTCTTGACATGTTGTTAAGTGCAGTAAATCATCTTTTGAAGGCCCTGACTCCTGGCTGAAAAGGAAATTAAACATGACTTTGAGAAATGGTTTTAAACAGGTTGCCTTACAGACAAAACAACTAGGCTAACACTAGGTACAATCACAAGTTCTGCTGCTCATGTTAACATAGTAATTACATGTTGACACAGAATAAATAATTCACTTTATTATATATATTATTATGTAATCACTTTCTGTTTATATTAATTGCGGGGGAAAACTTGTATTGTTACTTGTATTATAGAGTAAAAGTTTGAGAGAAAACTGTACTTTTTTTTTTTGAAACTGTAATTTAAAAGCTTTCCTAAATGGGGTTAGAGGGTCCTCTGCCCTGTGCACCTGCTTTCACATTCAGGTTTCAGAGGAATGTGCAGAGTGGCAGATGAGAAAGCACACTACCCTGTCTATAATGTGAATGCAGGTGAATACATTCATACCTACAGATGCACCTGGGGTCACCATGGCCACCAGTTGTCAGGTCAGGAGATAGAGCCTTTTTCAGAGAATCATTTGACCAAGGAAGGAGTCTACAATAGTCTCAAGAACTGTGCTATTGGATTTGTAGTAAAATCAAGTGGAACAGCAGAGATTATCCAACTGGAAAACAGGGTATAGAACTATATCTAGGAAGATCATATCACATCACCATTAGACGTAGTAGGTGAACTGTGAGAAATCAACTATAATTTAGAATTCGGAAGAAGCAAAGCAAAAGAGGAAAGGAATTTGGGATGTTTTAAAACTGTCATATCTCACCTTGTATTACTATGACCAGGGGATACAGAACAGTGCTAGAAGATTGAGGAATGGATGGACTAGGGCCTGGAGATCAGAATTATCAGGGATAAAGCAGCTCCAGAAAGGTAATGCGACATTCCTGAAGATGCACTCACTCATTTTTTCATCTTTCCTAAATTTTAATTCATGAAAAATCCTCCATATATGTGAAGCAGTAAAATAGGAGCCTTTCTACAGGCATTTCTAGTCCAAATTTTATGCTGTTTTAAAATGAAAAGTTATAGCAAAAATGTATATCTGGCTATAAGTTTGAAAAAAAAGAATGACTACAATTTTAATATTTCTGAATTCCTTAAGTTTCAACCTAAAATGGTGTTCAAGTATGCAATAATTTTTGGACTTTGGTAAATATTACAATCAAGAATGAAGTTTGAATGAATAATAAATTTAATCTCTGATAATCAGGATGTAATAATATCAATGAATTTTAATATGCAAAAGGACCATTTACTTTAGTGAGGCAAGCACTTTGAAACACTTGAGCAAATTTTCCTGGAACATTTAGAGCTATGACTAAA
The DNA here is from genome assembly GCA_002007465.1 of Ailurus styani. Taxonomy (NCBI): domain Eukaryota; kingdom Metazoa; phylum Chordata; class Mammalia; order Carnivora; family Ailuridae; genus Ailurus; species Ailurus styani. Next base: position 118,562 of record LNAC01001564.1, read on the forward strand.
AATAATTCCATCACTTTCAAAGACTCCATTAGAACAAGATTCTATGTAACAAAAGTGGATGAAAAGTCAAATGCTAGATGAATCCAACCTCAATGTAACAAGCAGAATACATGGTTAGTTAGTTAGTTCCCATGGTTATAAAAATGCTATTATAGCACTTATTTTAATTCCAAGATGATTTCTTCAATAATTCAAGCAATATTTTACTTTGTCTTCTTAGTGTTATATAGTCAATTGCCTAGTTTATGTTCTATTAAGCAGGCTCAATTAAATTTTAAAATTCATGAAGGCTTTACCTCACAAAAGGCATCAGGAACAGATGGGTTCAAAACTGAGTTTTATCTAATTCTTAAAGAAGAAATTATTCCAGCATAAAATTATTGAAGCCTCTTCAATTCATGTCACTAAATCAAGCTAAAATGAAAATGAATAATATAGGCTGACATATGAAGAAAAGAAACAAAAGGTCACTGTTAATATAAAAATAGTTGTAATAATTTAAATATACTATTCACATATAGAATCCTACAAGTGACAAATGAAATTTTACATGACCAAATAGGCTTTATTTCAAAACAGCAAACCTGATAAATATCAAGAAGTTATTATCAATAACTTTATTAATTTCATCAAGTTAAACATATGTTACCTATCTATTAATAAATATAGATAATAGATTAGAGAAAGAGAGAATTTTATCCTTTCCATTAGTGTCTGAAAGGACATTTGGTCAAATTGAGCTGTAATTTCTAATAAAAACTCTAAGAAAAATAGGAATAGAAGAATATATCGTGATATTTCTTGAATATGCCTGGCAGTTCCCTGAGCCTAGAATTGTCTCTCCCTACATATTTGCATGGCTAACATCCTTACCTCCTCTACTCTTACCTCAAAATTCATCCTCATGAGTCCTATCTTCATCAACCTATTTTGTTATAGTTTTCCACATACTTCTGTCCTCATTTCCCTGTTCTGTCATTTTTCATACCTATTAGCACATTCTTACCTACCCCATACTGTGCTGACATATTATATCTAATGTTCTCCTATCTCTGAACCATAAAAATGTGTGCTATACAAGGACAACAGGGTATATCTTGTTCACAGTATATTCAAGGAGTCTGGCATAGCACCTATCTCATAAAAAATCTTCATTAAATAATTTTTGGTGATTAAACATAATAAAGTCATTTTAAAAAGCAACAGAAATTATCCTAAATGTTAAAACAACAATACCATGTTAATTAAAATCAGGTACTAGATAAAGATATCACCTGTCTCCATTATTTTTCAAAAGCATTTTATGAGTTCTAGCAAATACATTAAAATAGAAAATAAAATTTTATAAATATTAACATAACTCATTATTAAAATTATAGTCATTATTAACTCATTATTAAATCAACTCATTATTAAAAATATAGCTGTACACTTAAAAAAATTCTTCACCAAAACACTGATTGCAATTTAAAAGATAATATGTTAAGGTAGCTTCACAGAAGATCACTATAATGTAAAATATCTTCTTCATGTGTTAGTAATTATCACTAGGGAAAAAATATTAAAAATCTGGGGGGAAACCTATAAAAACCTTAGATTTTTCAAAGCATAGATTGCTCTAAAGTAAAATGTATATTTTATTGAAAGATAGAAATCAAAATATAAAGCCTTGCAAAAATGTACCATATACTTGGTGAAATTTTCTATAAGAACAAATTAAGTCAACATCCTCCAGAACATCCAAAAATACTTTAAGCTTAAAGAATAGCAGCAGGAGTCGGGAGGAATTGAGTTACCCATGTCTGAATATGTTATTAAGTTACTTAATCAAATCAGTATGTTATTAATATACAAATAGACTAATCACCAGAAATGGATAAAAACTACAAAATAGATCTTAGTGTACTTGCACTCTTAATATATGACAGATTTTTTTTAATCTAGTGTTTAAAAGGCTGGCTATAATAAATGGTACAAACTCATCTGGCTATCCTTTTAGGAGAAAATAAGATAGGACATGATTTTAAACAATATACTAACAATAAGTCTTAATGAATTAAAGAGTTAAAATGATGTAAGAAATTATATGTAGGATTCCATATAAAATCTAGGGGTGAAAGGAACATATAAAACTCAACTACAAACCCAGAACCTAGAGGAGGCAACTATATTTATAAAGCTATGTATAGATAGATAGCAATGTATATAAATTTAAATTTTACAACAACTTTTCCTGTTCTTTAAATTCAGCTGAATTAGTCACTTCCTTCAAATATATATAAAGACAACTGTTTTGTTTTGTTTTATTGTCTACTTGTTTGTTTGCTTTGGTTGCAATTTCTCTAAGTAACTCCTATGTAGGGCCACTGTTAATTTAACTCTTGACATTCTTTTGGAAGCTCTCAAAAGGAAACTTCGAAAGATTATATATTTGTTAAGACCAACAAATAGGAGAGAACAGTTTTCAAATTCATCCTTTCATTCTTGTGCTGGACAAAAGCACAAAGAGTAATTAGCTTGACTATTGCATCTCATTAGACACAGAAGCAAAGCTAGATTAATGGGCTAAGAGCTCGCTGCATGATAACTGGGGCACCACCCATCCTGTCTTAAACATCACTGTTATTCCTAATTAACTGATACACACATCAGTGGTTCTTTAAACACTACATTTTCAGAGATGACAATGCAACCTAATGCAACATTGTTGAAATATCTCAGCAATAATTGAATATGACAATATCGTTTCTACTTAATATTGGCCCACATTATCTGACTAATAAATTATTTTTATTTTAATTTGTTTATACTAAAAGTCTTAACATTCAGTTGTATGCTTAATAATCCATAGTTATGTAAATGAATAATGTGTCACCAAATGTGCAAGTTACATAACAGCCTTAGGTTTGTAAAATAAAGCCTGTGAAGTAAATAAGACAAAAGTTATTACCTTTTATTTTACAAATGAGAATTTGAAAACATTTCAGAGTTAAGTGACTTGCTCAAATATATCAGTTTATACATGATGGACTGACAAGTAAAATTACATGTATGAGTTCTCCATTTTTTCCATGGGCTTTTTCCCAAAGACGTTAATTGCAAACCTTAAATAATTATTTAGAGAGCATATTTGACTCTCATAGTGGTTTTAAGATGATAATCATGACCTCTCAGCTTTCACATACTCCTTATATCCAGAGTCCAGTTACACTGCACAACCACACTGCCCTAGTTCTGAGAAGGAGATAAATAGAAGGCACATTCCGCTCAGGGACTAGGAGACAGGATGAAATTGAGAAAGGAGCTTCTCCCCAAATTGGCAAGACTGCATTTGTGTAAATTACTTACTTGTGCATATTTTGGGGGGATTAATTAGTATAGAGTTTAAATCAATGCAACACACGTACATCAGGTGTCTACCATATTGAAAACACCATATTTTGTAATACAGAATCTGCAGTGTTGAAATGAGGGTAACAAAGCCCTTTAGTTTACAGGTGATCCAACTAGTGAGATGACAAGTGTTCACAATAAATTAAAAGGGGGGATAAAAAGGCTCTAAGGAAGGTTTTAAAAGTAAACACCACATGTAAATTACTCAAGCCCAAATGTACTTAGCATACTAGGCATCACGGGATTTTTTCTAGCCGCTCTGCTAATAATATGCATATCATTGAAGTTTTGTACACTCTTCTCATTCTGTGGCATGACAAGAACAAACAAAAAACAGTGCAATGCTTGCCCTCACAATAGAAGGTCTCAGAAATTTTGCCACCACTTTTGCCACTGGTCATACCTCAGGGATCATCACTGACTTCATCAAATGAGCAAAGGTTCAATTACCAAACCAAATGTCATCAACTGTTTACTGAGGCCTGAAAATATTTAAATCAGACCTTTGTGTTTGAATGGCTTCCCACCTTCCCTCAATGATGTAAAGTATATTTATAAAATGCAGTCACTGCATATTAATAAAGTATGTTCAGTTCAATACTTTAAGGAAGGGAAAGAAAGACACCTTTTATAGGTGAAAATATTGTAACTTATTTCTTATACATGGTTATAATATATTTGGGGCAAAATAGTGAGGTACAGAACATCTCCATTTTTATCTAAGAAAGTCCAGAGTGTTTAAAACAAAATACCATGAAGATGACAATGTTTTATAATCATATTAGATTGAAATGCACATATTTATTCTAAATTCATATTGAAGCCACAGTTACACAAATCTTTAGTTTGTAAATAGTGTTCCAGATTTAAATCAAATTCTTAATCATAATGCTTTTCCTATAGAACTTGGCATAAAATTATCTCACACAAAATGATTGTTAAAATCTGAAAAACAAAGCTAAACATTATCAAACCCACATTAGATTTGCAGCTGCAGCATACAGTTGCTAAATATTTGTTTATGCATATTATCGCATGTTTGCACAACATGGAACTAAGAAGTAAATATTTTACAACTGCTTGTACTGTTTTCTGCCATACACTGTCATTTCAGTCTATTGCATGAGTCATTTAGACACGTTATTCTAAATTTTAAATGCCATCCCCCTGTGATGCACATTGAGTACAGTATAAACGCTCTGATACCATTAGCAGCATTGTTGGGACCACCAGAGTAAGCTGTGCCTCATTTCCTTGGTAACTGAAGTTTGCACAGGGAGAAACACAGCTGTACTGCTATGGGAAACCAGTGGTTTCTTTGGGTGCATATTTACTTACATAGGAGTATTAAAGACAGTAGACCCATATGTCCTTGGTATTCCTTTATTCTCATTCCACCTGCTTCGGTTATATGTGAAGTCCTGAGTAGGCTAAGGGTTTACATTTGTCAGGAATAAGAGGAGGGAAAAAGCTACTCTTACATCCATATCTATTATTGTCTATTATATGCTCTGTCTCCATAGCAACCTGGGACAACAATACCCCCAGAGCGGCTCCACAACTACAACCTAGTGAGAGGAAAGAGGAAGCATGGGAATTTCAAATACTTGAAAATAGATGTGTATTCTTCAAACATAATATATTCAATAAGTAAGGAAAAATAATCTGCCTCATATGGTGCTAAATGCATGAAGAAAAAAATACATCCCTTCTATTAACAATTACTTCAAATTTCAGTCTTCAAAGAACTCTGTCATGCACAAAAATGTTAGAGATACCACAACTGTAAAAGCCATTAAGATATGTATCAAATTGTACAGGATGCATATACTTTATGAGATGCACGTACTTTACTTAGGAGCCATGTATGTCCCCATCTTACTTACATGGATATTACTGAGAGAATGATCTTTAGCAAAATTATAAACTTATTGCCTTTCTCCTTTGTCATCTCAAGCTTCTCTCTAGTCTACTTTTCTACTTTGAACCCTACTTCTTTTCCAACTAAGGACACTACTGCCACCTGGTACCTGAATGATAAAAACAAGGAAACAACTGTGGGAAATCTCTCTGCTTTCATGTACTCTGTGTCAGGCTCACACTTTATTCCCATCCCCATTCCTCACCAAACCACATGAGTCTTGGTCTCAATCCCACGGAATTTTCAGGAAAAGGTAAACACATCGATGACAATTTGTTAAACATAGTTTGGGTGCCAGTATATTAGGCCCCTCAAATTCCTAAAACTGCATTTTTTCAGAGACCATCTGGAATGATTGTGTAGCCTCATAGAAATGGCTTAGTAGCAAGGAATTTAAGCTTTATCAGTTTAAGTGAACTGAAATAAATTAATGCCAATTTCAGAACTCTATAGGCTATTCATTTGAGACACAAAACTGAAATGGTTTATGTTCCATTAGAGATTTTAAGAAGAATGAATGTTCATTGAGGTTATGTGAACTCACAAATAGTACCTTCAGATGAAACAGTATTAGAGAAAACTACTGATTATAATTCTCACAAACATTTCCTTTGAAAAGTAGGTGGTACATAGGCGAGAATAAGGAAAGCTGGGCTCCCTTCCCAGCAGGAGTATTAAAGACAGTAGACCCATATGTCCTTGGTATTCCTTTATTCTCATTTCACCTGCTTCCGTTATATGTGAAGTCCTGAGTAGGCTAAGGGTTTACATTTGTCAGGAATAAGAGGAGGGAAAAAGCTACTCTTACATCCATATCTATTATTGTCTATTATATGCTCTGTCTCCATAGCAACCTGGGACAACAATACCCCCAGAGCGGCTCCACAACTACAACCTAGTGAGAGGAAAGAGGAAGCATGGGAAAGACATGTTGACAGATTGATTGGAGCAACAATTTGTCAGATCACTGGACTGGGAAATGCTGACTCGGTTTCTATCTTAGTTTCATAAACTGGAGACTCAATAAATGTGTCTGTAACACATGGCATGCAGGGCGGAAAAATTCAGAACAAGCACTGATTTTGTTCACCACTGGAACTGACCATCTCACTTTCATCACTGTGCAGAAAGCACAAAATGAATTAACAGCAACAAATATTTCACTGTAAAGGAAAACCATTAGGAATAATAAAGTATACCTTCTCTTTGATACTGCTTTGTGAAAGAGACTCAACAGGAATTCTTAGACATTTTTGAAACCAATCATCAAACTCTTTTTGATGTAACTAGTAGATATAGAACCTTATTCCAACTGTTGGTTAGAAAAAAAAAATCTCAGAAAGATACTATAATTTCTTTAATAAAGTCCAGAGTAACAAAATGGAAAACAAAGTGTAGGTGTCTTATCCTTTATGGCTTTTAACATAGAAAAAGAGTAAGTTCTTGAATTTCATTTGATCTGGTCATAACTATTTGCTCCCCAATAAGTATAATACTTCATATTCCTTGAATAAATGAAGCATGAATAATTATAGGGAAAGAGTGTAAACATTTCAAAATAAAGCACATGTTATAAATTGTCTATCACTGCCACCTGATAATACCGTGTATTGTATGTTGTATATAAAACCTTATGCTGTCTGTTGAATATATCATGTGATATATGTTGTATGTAATTACATTGTGTTGTATGTTATATATAATATCTTTTATTGTATGTTGTATATAATGCATTGCATTGTATATTGTGTATAATACCTTATATTGTATGCCTTCAAACTACTACTGGTCTGTTCTGTGGGTGCTGTCATATTAAACATAAGCCATTTACAGGGAGAAACATTTTCTAGTATGATATTTTTTTATCTAGGATATTTTTACTCTATGTGTATATTGGATTTTCATACTTGTTTGTTAATAAAAATAATAGCAATTAAAGTTTTGTGTCTCTCACATAATATTTGAACTTTTAAACAACTGTGTATTCTCTCGTTTTCACAACCTTTTTTTAAAGATTTTATTTATTTATTTGACAGAGAGAGAGAACAAGTAGGCAGAGAGGCAGGCGGAGAGAGAGGAGGAGGCAGGCTCCCTGCTGAGCAGAGAGCCTGATGCAGGGCTCAATCCCAGGACCCTGAGATCATGACCTGAGCTGAAGCAGATGTTTTAACCCACTGAGCCACCCAGGGCCCCCCTTTTAATTTTTTCAATGAAATATTTTATATTGCTAAATGTAAGCTGATTTATGTTGTGAAAGTAAAATATTTCACTAATCTTTATTAGACCATGTAAAATATTCTATAACTGATCATCAAAATACAATTTTGCAAAGAATGTGAAATGTCTTTCAACAAGGCTTCAACAATTGAGTCAGTGTGAAAAGAACACTATTGAGAGTATAAAAGTTTTCTGGAAAATTTATGCTGTTAACATTTTCATACCAAAAGAACATAGCCCATCAAATTATCTTAATGCTGACTGACAGTTTGTTCCCATTTATTTGAGCAGAGTTTTTACAATGCTTTATGTCATGAATATATTAATTCACCTAAGCAGCTTTCCAGGTAAGTAGTAAATAAGTTTAAGTAAACCACACATTACAGTTCCAACTATTGAAATGGATTTGGACATATTTCTCTCCTGTATATTTCAAGATCTCTCAAGTCACTGAACTGAAAGTAGTTGTTACAATTCCAAGAGAGACTGCACACACCCAGCGAAGGGTTGGCCAAAAAGTTAAATTTGTTCATGTTGAAAAGATCTCAAGGGAAGAGGAGCAAGATGGCAGAGGAGTAGGAGACCAATTATCATCAGGTCCCAGAAATTCATACAGATAATTATCAAACCATTCTGAACACCTACAAATTCAACAGGAGATCAAAGAGAAGAAGAGCAACAATTCTAGGAATAGAAAATCAACCCCTTTCCGGAAGGTAGGACGTGTGGAGAAGTGAATCTGAAGGGACAGGAAGATAGACCCTGGGGGGGTGGGGAGGGGCAGGCTCCTAGCAAGTGAAAGAGCGATGGAGCACAAAATCAGAACTTTTAGAAGTCTGCTCCACTGAGAGACGTCGCCCCAGAAGCTAAGAAGGGGTGAATCTCTTGTGGAGACAGTGTGGTCTCAGGAACCACAGGACACAAAAAGACCAGGGGGTCTGAGAGAAACAGAGCTTCCAGGTATCAGAGAGAAGCTGACCGGAGAGACAGAGCCAAGCTGAGAAGGTGTCTCTCAGCTCAGAGTTACCTTGGGCCATGATCCAAAGCACCGTCAGGCCACTGCTCTTTGACCTGGGACCCCATGGGTGACAGATCCGGAAAGACTCCCTCCTTCCTCCTCTGGGAGAAGCGCTGCAGAAACTACTGGGTTTGGAGATTCTAAACGGGGCCAAGCACCAGAAATAGAAACGCTCGGTCACAGACAGGGTGAGCTCGGAGTGAGGCCAGAGACCAGGGAAATGGAAGGGACTGACTGCTTTTCTCTGAGGAAGCACTGAGGAGTGATGCCCGAGCTCTCGGCTCCTCTGGGACAGATAGTAGAAGGCCGCAATTTTAATTCCCATCCTCCAAACCTGTACAGAAAGCATTCAGGGAACAAAAGCTCCCAAGAGCGAGCTGATTACTTAGCCTGGACCCTGGCAAGGGTGATGCAATTCCACTTTGGGCAAAGACAGTTGAGAATCACAGCTACAGACCCCGCCCCCAGAAGATCAGCAAGACCAAGTTCACAGATTGCTGAGAATTGTGGAACTCCAGAGCTAGGTGAAAGCAACACAGAGAATTCATGGCTTTTCCCCCATGACCCTATAGTAGTTGAAGGTTAATTTTTTTGAATTTTATTTTTTTCTTACTCTTTTCTTTTAAATTATTTCCTCTTTCCTATTTTAACATTTTTAACTATTATATCTTATCAACACTTTTTACTCTTTTTTAACTTTCATTATTATAGTCATATTTTATCCTTTCATTGTATTTAACCTTATCTTTTGTATACATATAGGGTCTGGTCAATTCACCAGTCTAATAGATATAGATAGATGATAGAGATAGAGATAGAGATAGAGTCAGAGACAAAGATAGATATAGAATCAGAAATAGATAATATAGATATAGATATAGGGTTTTATTTTTTGTTTTTCTTTTTGCTTCTTTGTTTTTGTTGTTTTTGTTGTTTTGTTTTTTTCCCTCTTTCTTCTCTCCCCAGTTCCAAGTCCCTTCTGATTAGGTTAGTGTATATTTTTCTGGGGTCATTGCTACCCTTTAGTATTTTGTTCTCTCATCCATCTATTCTTATTTGCATAAAATGACAAGGCTGAAAAAATCACCAGAAAGAAAAAAAAAAAAAGAACAAGAGGCAGTAACGATGCCTAGGGACCTAATCAATGCAGACATTAGTAGGATGACAAAACTAGAATTCAGAATGACGATTATCAAGGCGCTGGCTGGGCTCAAAAAGAGCATGGAAGATAACAGAGAATCCCTCTCTAGAGAAATAAAATCCTTTCTTGGAGAAATAAAAGAACTAAAATCTAACCAAGTTGAAATAAAAAAAAAGCTATTAATGAGGTACAATAAAAAATGGAGGCTCTTACTGCAAGAATAAATGAGGCAGAAGACAGAATTAGAGACTTAGAAGACAAAATGACAGAGAATAAAGAAGCTGAGGAAAAGAGAGACAAACAAATGCTGGACCATGAGGGGAGAATTCGAGAGATAAGTGATTCAAAACAGTATTAGAATAATTGGGATCCTAGAAGAAGAAGAAAGAATGAGAGAAAGAGAAGAAGAGAGAAAGAGAGAGAGGGGGGAAGAAGGTATATTGGAGCAAATTATAGTACAGAATTTCCCTAATTTGGCAAAGGGAAGAAGCATCAAAATCCAGGAGGCACAGAGAAACCCTCTCAAAATCAATAAAAATAAGTCCACACCCCATCATCTCATAGTAAAACTTACAAGTCTTAGTAACAAAGAGAAAATCCTGAAAGCAGCTCAGGACAAGAGGTCTATAACATACAATGGTAGAAATATTAGACTGACAGCAGACCTATCCACAGAACTGGCAGGCCAGAAGGAACTGGTGTGATATACTCAGAGCACTAAACAAGAAAAATATGCAGCCAAGAATACTATATCCAGCTAGGCTGTCATTGAAAATAGAAGGAGAGATAAATAGCTTCAAAGTAAAATAAAACCTAAAGGAATTTGAAAACACCAAGCCAGCTGTACAGGAAATATTGAAAAGGGTCCTCTAAGCAAAGAGAGCATAAAACGAACATATACCAGAAAGGAAGAGACACAATATACAGTAACAGTCATCTTACAGGCAATACAATGGCTCTAAATTCATATCTCTCAGTAGTTACCCTGAATGTAAATGGATTAAAGCCCCAACTAAAAGACACAGGGTATGAGAATGGATAAAAACAAGACCCATCAGTATGCTGTCGACAAGAAACTCAACTTACACCCAAAGACACCTCCAGATTTAAAGTGAGGGTGTGGAAAACAATTTACCATGCAACAGAATCAAAAGAAAGCTGGAGTGGCAATCTTTATATCAGATAAATTAGATTTTAAGCCAAAGAATATCATAAGAGATGAGGAAGGACACTACATCATACTTAAAATATCTGTCCAACAAGAAGATCTAACAATTGTAAATATCTATGCCCCTAACATAGGAGCAGCCAATTATATAAACAAATTAATAACAAAATCAAAGAAACACATTGACAATAATACAGTAATAGTAGGGGACTTTAACACCCCCCCTTACTGAAATGGACAGATCATCAAAGCAAAATATCAACAAGGAAATAAAGGCTTTAAATGACCCACTAGACCAGTTGCACATCACAGATATATTCAAAACATTCCATCCAAAAATAACAGAATACACATTCTTCTCTAGTGCACATGGAACATTCTCCAGAATAGACCATATTCTGGGTCACAAATCCGGTCTCAACCAGTACCAAAAGATTGGGATCATTCCCTGCATATTTTCAGACCATAATGCTCTGAAACTAGAACTCAATCACAAGAGGAAAGTTGGAAAGAACTCAAATACATGGAGGCTAAAGAACAGCCTACTGAAGAATGAACGGGTCAACCGGGAAATTAAGGAAGAATTTTAAAAAATTGATGGAAAAAAGTGAAAATGAAAACACAACAATTTGAAGTCTTTGGAACACAGCAAAAGCAGTCCTGAGAGGACAGTATATAGCAATACAAGCCTTTCTCAAGAAACAAGAAAGGTCTCAAGTACACAACCTAACCCCACACCTAAAGGAGCTGGAGAAAGAACAGCAAAGAAAGCCTAAACCCCTGGGCGCTTCGGTGGCTCTAGGGGTTAAAGCCTCTGCTTTTGGCTCAGGTCATGATCTCAGGGTCCTGGGATCAAAGTCCACATCAGGATCTCTGCTCTGTGATCTCTCTCTCTCTCTTTCTCTCTGTCAAATAAATAAATAAAATCTTTAAAAAAAAAGAAAAGAAAAGAAAGAAAGAGAGCCTAAACCCAGCAGGAGAAGACAAATAATAAAGATCACAGCAGAAATAAAGATCACAGCTGAAATAGAAACCAAAAGAACGGTAGAAGAAATCAACGAAACTAGGAACTGATCCTTGAAAGAATTAATAAGATTGATAAAACCCTGGCCAGACTTATCCAAAAGAGAGAGAGAGAGAGAGAGAGAGAGAGAGAGAGAGAGAGAGAGAAAGGACTCAAATTAATAAAGTCATGAATGAAAGAGGAGAGATCACAACCAACACCAAAGAAATACAATTATAAGAGCGTATTATGAGCAACTCTACACCAGCAAATTTGACAATCAAAGAAATGGATGCATTCCTAGAGACATATAAACTACCAAAACTGAACAAGGGAGAAATTGAAAACCTGAATAGACCCATAATCACTAAGGAGATTGAAGAAGTCATCAAAAATCTCCCAACAAACAAGAGCCCAGGGCCAGATGGCTTCCCGGGGGAATTCTGCCAAACATTTAAAGAAGAATTAATACCTATTCTCCTGAAACTGTTCCAAAAAATAGAATTGGAAGGAAAACTTCCAAACTCCTTTTATGAGGCCATTATTACCTTGATCCCCAAACCAGGCAAAGACCCCATCAAAAAGGAGAATTACAGACCAATATCCTTAATGAACACGGATGCAAAAATCCTCAACAAAATACTAGCCAATAGGATCCAACAGCACATTAAAAGGATTATTCACCACAATCAAGTGGGATTTATTCCCGGAATGCAAGGCTGATTTTACATTCACAAATCAATCAATGTGATAGAAGACATTAATAAAAGAAAGAACATGAACCATATGATCCTCTCAATAGATGCTGAAAAAGCATTTGACAAAGTACAGCACCCTTTCTTGATCAAAACACTTCACAGTGTAGACATAGAGGGTACATACCTCAATATCATCAAAGGTAGCTAAGAAAAACCACAGTGAATATTATTCTCAATGGAGAAAAACTGAGAACTTTTCCCCTAACGTCAGGAACATGGCAGGGCTGTACACTATCACCACTGCTATTCAACATTGTACTAGAAGACCTAGCCTCAGCAATCAGACAACAAAAAGAAATAAAAGCCATCCAAATCAGCAAGGAAGAAGTCAAACTCTCACTCTTTGCAGATGATATGATACTTTATGTGGAAAACCCAAAACTGCTAGAACTCATACAGGAATTCAGTAACATGACAGGATATAAAATCAATGCACAGAAATCATTTCTACATACCAACATTTCTATATACCAACAAAAAAGCAGAATAAAGAGAAATTAAGGAGTTAATCCCATTTATAATTTCACCCAAAACTATAAGACACCTAGAAATAAACCTAACCAAAGAGGCAAAGAATTTGTACTCAGAAAACTATAAAGTACTCATGAAAGGAGTTGAGGAAGACACAAAGAAGTGGAAAAACATTCCATGCTCATGGATTGGAAGAACAAATATTGTGAAAATGTCTNAAATATTGTGAAAATGTCTATGCTACCTAGAGCAATCTACACATTTAATGCAATCTCCATCAAAATACCAGCAATTTATTTCAAAGAAATGGAACAAATAATCCTAAAATTTATATGGAACCAGAAAAGACCCCCAATAGCCATAGGAATGTTGAAAAAGAAAACCAAAGCTTGTGGCATCACATTTCCAGACTTCAAGCTCTATTACAAAGCTGTCATCATCAAGACAGTATGGTACTGGCACAAAAACAGACACATAGATCAGTGGAACAGAATAGAGAGCCCAGAAATGGACCCTCAACTCTATGGTCAACTAATCTTTGACAAAGCAGGAAAGAATGTCCATTGGAAAAAAGACAGTCTCTTCAACAAATGGTGTTAGGGAAACTGGACAGCCACATGTAGAAAAATGAAATGGGATCATTTCCTTACACCACATACAAAAATAGGCTCAAAAGGGATTAAAGACCTCAATGTGAAAAAGGAATCCATCAAAATCCTTGAGGAGAACACAGGCAGCAACCTCTTCCACCTCAGCCACAGCAACTTCTTCCTAGCAACATCACCAAAGGCAAGGGACGCAAGGGCACAAATGAACTATTGGGACTTCATCAAGATTAAAAGCTTTTGCACAGCAAAGGAAACAGTCAACCAAACAAAAAGCTGACTGACGGAATGGGAGAAGATATTTGCAAATGAAATATCAGCTAAAGGGCTTGTATCCAAAATCTATAAGGAACTTCTCAAACTCAACACCCATAAAACTAATAACAAAGTCAAGAAATGGGCAGAAGACATGCACAGACATTTCTCCAAAGAAGACATCCAAATGGCCAACAGACACATGAGAAAGTGCTCAACATCCCTCAGTATCAGGGAAATACAAATCAAAACCACAGTGAGATACCACCTCACATTAGTCAGAATGGCTAAAATCAACAAGTCAGGAAATGACAGATGTTGACGAGGATGTGGAGAAAGGGCAACTCTCCTACACTTTTGATGGGAATGCAAGCTGGTGCAGCCACTCTGGAAAACAGTACAGAGGATCCTCAAAAAGTTGAAAATAGAGCTACCCTACGACCCAGCAATTGCACTACTGGGTATTTTCCCTAAAGATACAAAGGCAGGTATCCTCAGGGGCACATGCACCCTAATGTTTATAGCAGCAATGTCCACAATAGCCAAACTGTGGAAAGAACCTAGATGTTCATCAACAGGTGAATGGATAAAGAAGAAGTGGTATATATATACAATGGAATACTATGCAGACATCAAAAGAAATGAAATCTTGCCATTTGCAATGACGTGGATGGAAGTCGTGGGTATTATGCTAAAAGAAATAAGTCAATCAGAGAAAGACAATTATCATATGATCTCTCTGATATGAGGAACTTGAGGGGCAGGGTGGAGGGTTGTGGGGGGTAGGGAGGGAAAAATAATGAAACAAGATGGGATTGGGAAGGAGACAAACCATAAGAGACTCTTAATCTTACAAAACAAACTGAGGGTTACTAGTGGGTGGGAGGGTAGGGGTAGGGTGAATGGGTTATGGACATTGGGGAGGGTTTGTGCTATGGTGAGTGCCGTGTAAGGTGCAAGCCTAATGATTCACAGACCTCTACCCATGGGGCAAATAATTTAAAAAATTACAAAAAAAAAATCTCAAGGAAGAAGACAATAATATTTTCCAAAGCTAAGTTTAGCCTTCACTGTAAGTGTGAGCCTAAGTGTGTCTGTGCTGAAGAGAGGAAGAAGGATTACCAAAGAATGCTATATTGAAGAGTTTGTGTTTTAAGTCTTATGAGTTAAAACAAAATTATGAGTATTATATTTCACGACATTTGACGTGTAGTTCTAGCCAAAAGTATTCTTTCCTCAGATTAAGGTCTTACTCTTTTTTCACCTCCATGGTTAGTAATCTGTTTTTGTAAGTTTTCCTCACCTAATTTATTATCCTACTCAGTAAACATCTATTGAACTTCTAAGATGAAAAATGCAACAGTATTCATTAAATCCCCAGGAAAAGTTGAAATATAGATAAATATCTGCAATTGTGTCTAAGCAATAGAAACTATTTTAGGCATTTTGAAGAGAATTTAATCAAGGATTTAGGAGAAAAAAATCTCAACAGGATGAGGCAAAGCGTAGATTAGCTTTTGCAGAAACCCACAGCCAGCCTGATATAGGGGAAAACTGAAGGGAGTCATGTTGTGTGGGCCCAGGAGTCACACCAGTGCTAGAGTTAAGATACAGCTCTCTTTCAGAGCAGAGGAACGTTCTCTCCATGAGCTCCAATGAAGTCAGGATATACAAATCTTATGCCCTGTGGAACTAAATTCTCTTCAGATGTTTGTTAAATGAATACTCAGGGATATTTAGAAGGTGGAGGAGAATTGAATGGGAATAACAAACAAACAAGAATTCCACTCCAAGTGAGTATTAGGAAATCCATTTCAAATACTGTGGGAGACAACGAATTTTTTTTTTTATTAACACGGTGAACTTCAGATCTGGAGTACTTAAAAAAGGTTAGCAGTTGGTATCAGATGAGATTCATATTCAGAAAGCCGAATCAGGAGATTTCCTTAATACCCAAGCTGTATAACATTCCTGAATGAAACAAACAAACAGAAAAACCCAACAATGACAACAAAACAATTAAAAAAAAAACAGCCAAGAACTTTAATTCCCATTACATTTTCAGAAGAAATCATTATAACAAAGCTATCCCCAAACTATTTACTCTAAGTGACATGTCCTTATTAAAATTTGAGCTCTGGAAGTAGACTCTGTTAGTTTGAATTCTATTTCCACAATTTTCCAACTCTATAACCTGCAACTGATTTAACTTCTCTGTGATACCAATTTCTCATCTGTGAAATAATGGTAGTAGTCATATCTATCTAACAAATTTATTAAGATTAAGTGTTTTGGTACCAGCAAGATGCTTAGACAAGAGCTTGATACTATAACTACTTCATAAATGTTAACCCCCATTACTAGAATATTATTTAGACTAACTGAAATAAGAGGAATTTCATATAAATGCTTTAATATAGAACTATATATTTCTATTATGGGAATAATTTATTAAAAGTTTTTTCAATAAATATAAGGGACTCCAGTGAAATACACTTAGAAGTATATCTGACTATACACACCCATTCACTTTCTTGCCTTAAAAGTCACAGGAAAAACCCCAGGAAGTCTTCAACATATAAATAACATAGCTGTTTGAAATAGGTTGAATCGCCAAGAAAACCAAAGATAATTTCAGCCATGCAGACACACTACTAAACTCTGAGAAAGACAAGGAAGGCAAAATTTGAAAATATACTTCCAATGGACATAATTTACATTTTGCAGAAAGAGAAAGGAATTACCCCAGAATTTCCAATCCTGAAATTGGAAAAACAAACATAAACAAAACAAAAAACACCAAACTTGTGATTAGAAAGCTGTTTCAGTAGTTAGAAGAATGAAATGGCTGATAATAACCATCAACTTTCCAGGGCAAAGAAAAATTTTAAATTAAGACTTATCACATTTTGTTATTTAGAAATTTATCATTGGGGGCGCCTGGGTGGCTCAGTGGGTTAAAGCCTCTGCTTTCGGCTCAGGTCATGATCTCAGGGTCCTGGGATCGAGGCCCGCATCGGGCTCCCTGCTCAGCGGGGAGCCTGCTTCCCCCTCTCTCTCTCTGCCTGCCTCTCTGCCTCCTTGTGATCTCTCTCCCTCTGTGAAATAAAAAAAAAAAAAGAAAAAGAAATTTATCATTGGGACCCAGTAACATATAAATAGGAATCCAAACACCTATAATTAAAGAACGGCACCAGATTAAATCCCAAAGCAATCAAATGTAGAAATGTATTAAGAGTGACTTAGAGTCCAAAGAATTATTCAAAAGGAGATTTTCAAAATGGAAGGTGGAGATCCAGATTCAGTTGATTCATTTGTAATCTCATGGTTCTTTGTGGGGAAAATGAAGACAAATTTTAAAGGCAGTAATCCAAAGGCTGATGTATAAAGTTTCCTTTCTTAAGTTGGCAAAAGAACTGTTGCGACGAACAACTGAATAAAAATCTGTGGAAATTATGTGGAAAGAGTGAGAAAGGAAGAAAGAAACAAGCTCTGAAAGAGAAGAGGAAGATTATTTCTTAGTGCAACAGCCTACTTTGAGGTAGAGACAGTGTTTCAATATTTCATTCACCATATATTTATTGATTACCTGCATTGTGGCAAAATACCCAAGTTAGTGAATAAGAATGTATCATTATTGGTTCATGAACTCTGAGTCATGAGATGACATGACAATGAGAAAAGAACTATGTTAATATAAAATGTTAATGGGGAAACTGGGTATGTGCTGTATGGGAATGCTCTGTATAAGGTCATGTTTTTTCTTTTCTTTGACTGTTTTTTTTGGGTTTTTTGTTTTTTTTTCCCCCTCTCTCTCTTTCCTGTTGAGAATGTCAATTCCTTGGGAGTGAAAATTCTTTCTCTTTTATTCACAATGCCATTCCAGGGTTGCCATTCAAGTGACTACGTAAGCCAGACAGGCAAATGGACAACAGGGAAAGGCTGTAAACTGTGGCAAACAGAGAAAGTACGTAGGCCTAGAGTTGCCAGAGCTAGTAACCTTTCAGGAAAAGACACAAATCTGAATTTTTATGTGATGTCTAGATTTTCTTTCACATTTTTATTGTAGTAAAATACACATAGAATTTAACGTGTTAACCATTTTAAGTGTACAGTTTAGTAGCATTAAACATATTTTACATTGTTGTACAACAAATCTCCAGATGGTTTTCATCTTGTAAAAGTGAAACTCTATGACTGTAAACAACACCCTATTTCCTCTCCAGCCAGTCTCCCTGGCAACCACCATTCTCCTTTTGATGCCTGGATTTTTGGTGTGATATCCAAGAAGTTATTTCCAAGTCTTATGCAAAGCTTTTCCCTTGTTTTCTCGAGGAGTTTTTATCATTTTAGGTCTTACATCAAGATATTTAATCCAGTTTTAGTTGATTTTTGTATATGATGGAAGGGAAGGGTCCAACAGTATTTGTTGAAAAAATTGTCCTTACCTTATTGAATGACTGTGGTATATGTTTCAAAAATTATTTGACCATATATATGAAGATTTATTTCTGGGCTCTCTATTCTAGTCCATGAGTTTATATCTGGTTTATTCCAGTGCCACATCATTTTGTTTAATGCAGGCTTGTAATAAGTTTTGAAAGTGTGAGACTTCCAATTTTGTTTTGGCTATTCAGAGTATTTTGATGTACTCTTCTATTTCTGCCAAAAAAAAATGTCATTGGGATTTTGATAAGGATTGCACTGGATTTACAGATTGCAACTGACAATTTAACAAAATTGAATCTTTCAGTTCATGAACGTGGAATGTCTTTCCACTTATTTGTTTCTTCTTTAATTTCCTTTGGCAACATTTTGCAGTCTTTAGTGTACAAATCCTTTGACTCTCTTTTTAAAAATAATCTGTTTAAATCATGGTGTATGGAGTGATTATAGATCCAGTGCTATATTTTTCTTATGGTTATCCATTGTCCAGCACTATTTTATTTATCTATTTTTAATCTTTTTATTTGGGTATAGTTGACACAAAATGTTACATTAGTTTCAAGTGTACAGCATAGTGATTTAACTTCTCTATATATTATACCATATTCACCACAAGTGTAGTTACCTACTAACCGTCACCATAAAATGTTATTACAGGGACATCTGGGTGGCTCAGTCACTCAGGTCATGATCCCTGGGTCCTAGAATTGAGTCCTGTGTTGGGCTTCTTGCTCAGTGGGGACCCTGCTTATCCCTCTGCCTGCCACTACCCCTGCTTGTTCTCTCTCTTTCTCTCTGACAAGTAAATAAAATCTTTTTAAAAATGCTCTTACAATATCATTGACCTTATTTCTTATGATGTGCCTTTGTTTTTTCCTAAATATTTTTTCTTTTTGATGGTAATACAGATGGAATTATTTTCTGAATTTCTGTGTGTATTATTCATTTTAGTGTAGAAAAATGCAACTGATTTTTGTATGCTGATTTTTATCCAGTTCCCTTGCTGTGTTTATTAGTTCTAACATTTTATAAGGAATCTTTAGGATTTTCTACATATAAAATTATGTCATCTAAAAAAATTATGTCATCTGTGAAGAGCAATAATTTTTTTCACCCTTTCTAATTTGGATGTCTTTTTTTTTTTTTCTTGCCTAATTGTACTGGCTAAGTGCTATGTTGAGTAGAATGGTGGAAGTAAGATTTCTTTTTGGGTTTTTTTTAAAGATTTTATTTATTCATTTGATGCAGAGAGAGATCACAAGTAAGCAGAGAGGCAGGCACAGACAGAGAGAGGAGGGAGTAGGTTCTCCTCTGAGCAGGGAGCCTGATGCAGGGCTTGATCCCAGGACTCTGAGATCATGACCTGAGTCGAAGGCAGAGGCTTTAATCCACTGAGCCCAGGAAGTAAACTTTCTTATCTTATTCTTCAACCTAGAGAAAAAGCTTTAAGTCTGGTCTTTTGTTACTAAGTGTGATAGTGGTGGGTTTTTTATATAAAGCCTTTGTTATGTAGAGATAATGAACTTCTATTCCCAGTATGTTGAGCAGGTTTTTTTTTTTTTGCTTGTGTTTTTTGTTTTTTGTTGTGGGTTTTTTTGTTTTGTTTTGTTTTTTTTAGTTCAGAAAAGGGTATTGAATTCTGTCAAGTGCTTTTTGTATATCAATTGAAACAATCATTACTTTTTATCACTGAAAAGTGTTCCATTTCATGGTTGTACTAGTTTGTTTATCCATTTATTTATTGAAGGGCATGGTGATTGGCTCTAGTTTTTAGTAATTATGAAGAAAACTTCACTGAAAATTCCTATGTATCTTTTTGTGTGAACACATGTTTTCATTTTTCTTGGGTAAATACCTACAAGTGTGGATGCTGGATTTTATAAGATAATATTTAGCTTTGTAACAAACTGTTAAACTGTATTCCATTCTGGTTTCATCATTTTGCATTTTCACCTGTAGTGAATGAGACTTCCTGTTGTTTCACATCATCACCAGCATTTCGTATTGTTGATTTTTGAATTGTGCTATTCTAATAGGTTTATAGTGGTATCTTGATGTTATCTATTCTGTTTCATTTGTTGTACACAATAGATGATAATTTTTAAACACATAGGAAATAAGCATATTGGAAGAGTATTAGTTCACAGAATTGAAGCAATGGGCACAGAAACATGTTCTGGTAGGAAGGAACAAGGTGTCTCCACACACATACATAAAGTGTGATTTTAAAATGATGGTTTGATTAAGATGTTTCTACCAGAGCCGAAATGAAGAAATTTACACTATTGTACTGGAGTATTGACTTCAATATTTCAATCAGAAAACATAGTCTCATAGTGATGATTTATTACATGTTTTTAGAGTTAAAATTTTTCAGTAAGAACATTAAGTTTGGTCAAAAGAAATCCATTGGTTTACATTCTACTTTCCAGGGAATAGAGCGAGGGAACATATATTCCCTCTATTAATTTTTTGTTATTCTAGCCACAATTCTATTTCCCAATTGTCTTGGAATATTACCTGTGTAGGGAACGTTGGTCTGATGCTAGGCAACCCAAAATGCCAAAAGATATCAATAAATGCAATGGGAGAGTAAAAATCATTGAGAATAACTTATCAGGAAGGGTCTCTGGTCGGGATAATTTCAGTCTCAGCTCTAAATGGCAAGAATGACCTACCATGGATATCAGAGGAGACAATTGCAGGCAGAGATGACAAGGGTAAAGCCTCCACGGCAAGTGTGAACATGGTGTGGGAGAACCAAACAAAAGTACAGGGGCATGTAGGGGCTGGCATGTGGTGGACTAGCAGGAGACTAGTACCAGATAAGTTCTGGAGAGGTGGGCATGTAGGTCATTAGGTCCAGATAAAGAGTTTTCACTCCTTCTTCATGTGCTGAGAAACCACTGAGCATTTTCCAGCACAGGTGATATGATGGCTGTTGTGTAGTGTGGTAAGTTGGTCATGGCGAGGGCAGGTACACAATGAAGTCAGAGACCACTGTGGGTCCAGGCAAAAATGATAGTATCATAGACTAGGAAATTATTACTTAGTAGGAGATGAACATACTCGTATTTTGTTTGAATAGTCCACAGATGAAAACTGTGATAGAAAAGAAAGTCAGCACCATTGTGTGTCTTAACTTTTAGATTTAATAACTAAATTGTGTCACTTATAACAATGAGGAAAACAAGAAGACTTGTAGGGCTCTTCTCTCTCATTTGGATGTTGGTTAATTCAGACTTCTAGTTGGTTGTGTTAAATATGAAATGTGCATTTGATCTATGTGGGGGTACCAAGTTGGAATTGACAGAATAATATTTACTGGTATAAATTTCTCTACACATATGTACATACTAATAAGCAATGATATGTAATTTAAAATAATTAAGAATAATTAAACTTTATACTTAATTTATCTTGGATGCCAAAGAAGATATCTCCATAATTAAAAGCAAAATATACTAATTTTTATCTGTATCTTTATCAATATAAGATCTTTATCTCTTACACTTAAATACCACCTTTCGTTAGAAGATTAGTAAGTAGGTCGTTGTCATTCACAATGGAACACTTAGACCTCAAAATTGTAGTGATACTGTGGTTTCACATGAAATATAATGACCACATGTAGAGATTTATCACTAGAAAAAGGAGAATATCTAGGAACTTAAAATCCCATCTCCATTGATATGACATATCCACTGAAGGGAATATTTAAAGTTAAGAAGTATTTTCTAACCATTGTCCAAACTATTACATTTTCCTATTGAAATCATTCTGAAGAGAATCTTTTGTTTATAAAAAGGGGAGGGAGCTTGTTTTGTCCTCTAATTTATAGAAATCACTGTTTAAAACATGTATTTACTGAGTGAATCTTATGCACAATTGTATTTTTGTAGCCCATTGGCCATAAACTTTGAAGTGGGACTGGATTTCACTTAATTCTGCCACCACTCAACTTTGACTCAAATTTGGACCAATGACACCAATGTATTTTAGTTTTACTTTCCTCATATATTGTAATGGTATAGTAATAACTTCTATATATCTGAGATAATGACATTGCTTGATGCATGGTTTGGCTCATACTATTATTAAATGTCTAAGTAACTTGACATTGTAAAATAAATAATTATTTTATTATTTCTATATATTCTTTGCTTAAAATTTAGAAATTATAAAAATTCACAAAGTAGGAAATAAATATGGTATCTGTGATATGATATCCAAATTCTGAACACTTCAGTTAATCTCTTTTAAACCTTTATATTTTTATTTTGGAAAGTTAATTTAGACCAGATATGTATATTCTTATGCAAGCTGCTTTTAAAACTTTGACTATATATGTAATATATATATTTTTTATTTTTTAAGTTTTTATCTAAATTTAAATTCCAGTCAGTTAACATATGGTGTAGTATTAGGTTCAGGTGTACGGTAGTATTTTTTTAAAATATTTTCTCATGTTAAAGAATCTATTTATAAACAGAATGTAGTTAACTGTGAGAAAGAGAAGAATTAGTAATATATATCCAATAAAAATAAAAGCCAATAAATATACATTTCAAGCACATATATGGTTTATCCTATCTCTACAATATGTCTTTGAAAAAAATCCTGATGAACATAATGATTGTCTGAAATTTTGTCTCCTATCCTTCTTAGTAAACATTTCAGAACAGTAAAATGGAAAAATTTAATAAATCTCTTTATTTTTGCCAACCACAGGCTTCGACTTAGCAAGGAAACTTATATTAAAGACAAAATAACATCACTATATTGTGGGATAAGCTTGTAGTAAAACTATTATTTATGTATTTATATTCATATATATACACACATAAAATACACACATATATAACATATAAATGTATATAAATATAATATATCTATAGAAATGTATTTATATTCATATGTATACATAAATATAGATTTTATATCTATAAAGTATATATAATATATATTCACTTAAATCTATAAAATGCATATTTAAAATATATAATAGATACATAAATATATAAGATATACTGACACATATATAAAATATGTATATATAATATATAAAATATGTGTATATGATATATATATTTCATCAATAGATGAAAATTTTCTTAATTTATTATTATTCTCAATTGTTTTATTAGTTATTTTCAGATCATTGAATAATCATAAGACAGATAATAGAAACATTTGTGTAACATGAACCACCTCCCTAGGATTTACTTTTTAAGTCCCTGTAAATCATCAAAAATCATGCTGACCAAATTCGAATAAGAAGTCTTGCCAATTCAAGCTCGTAACTTAACAGAAGTTTGTACTTGCAGCATTTTTTCACTTATTTTTCTTTAATTCAGAAAACCTGCTTGTTCTAAATATTTTGTTACTTTTAAAAATTAAAAAAACTGAATAAAAGTTATACATTAATGTTCATTAACTAGAAATGACATACATCTACCTATTTTTACTACACTGATGTGAATACTACTGGAGGTCCTGAATAGATATTGAGGTCATATCCCCACATGTCAATAGTTCACTAATTTTCTAAGTATTAGACTATACTATGGATGTACTACATTTTAACCATTGCCATCAAAAATATCTGGATGTTTCCAGTTTGGGGCAGTTAGTAATATAACTGCTATAAACATTCATGCATGGTTTTTGTATAAACATAAGTCTTCATGCCCAGGATGAATCTCCAGAGATATCCGCTGGGTGAAAGAATCAACTTCCAAAAGGTTAGTTTATGATCCCACTTATGCAACATTCCTGAAATGGCAAAATTTAAAAATGGAAAGCATGTTAGTTGTTGCCAGGTGTTCAATAGAGGGTGAGGGCAGGAGGGAAATACAACAGCTATGAGTGGATAAAATGGGTGTCCCTTTGGTGATGGGCATGTTCTTTATCTTGATTATGTCAATGTCAACATCCTGGTTGTGATGCTGTACTTTATAAGATGTTTTCAAGTTTTACAAGATGTTATCCTTAGAGGAAACTGAATAAAGTGTACACAGGATCTTTCTTTATTTCTTATTATAACTCATGTGAATATATACTTATCCCAACATAAAAGGTTTCATTAATATAATGTAGCTAGGGATGCCTGGGTGGCTCAGTCCATTAAACATCTGCCTTCAGCTCAGGTCATGATCCCATGATCCTGGGATAGAGTCCTACGTACGTCTCCTTGTCCAACAGGGAGCCCTGCCTGCCACTCTGCCTCCTTGTGCTCTCTTTCTCTCTCTCTCTGACAAATAAAAAAATAAAATCTTAAAAAAAAAGGGTGGGGGGATAACACCTGTGTACCTCTATTGGTTAAACCCACTGCCTTCAGCTCCAGTCATGTTCTCAGGGTCCTGGGATCAAGCCTTGTATTGGGCTTCCTGAGCCACAGGGAGTCTGCCTCTTCCTCTGCCTCTCCCCCTGCTCATGCTCTCTCTCCCTCTCTCAAATAAATAAACAGAATCTTAAAAAAAAAAAGATGTAACTATAACTACAGTTATATTTCCAGAACATAAGGCAGAGAGGTAGCATAAATTCCTTGTGTAAAATATCTATTCCATTATCAATGAACAATAAAATAAAATTTCAGATGATGACTCTAGAGGAAGTCTAAAGATTAAAAATCTAAACTACATAGAAAGTTCTGAAAAAATAGGCAGAAGTAAACAATATTGTGTAGGGATCTAATAAAAATAACCTAAATAACTGATCAGTATAAAATTTAAGCTAGTGGTTTTATTGGAAGCCTATGTTTAAGATAGAGAGCACAGTGGGACTTGTGGATGGTAGACAAATTCTATTTCCTAGCACAGTAATAATTTAAAGGTTATTTGTTTTATGAGAATTTACTAAGCTATATATTTGTTCTATGTGGTTTTTTGCATTTGCCTTTCATTTCACCATGAAATTTAGGTAAAACTAAGTTACATCAGGTAAAAATTAAAATAACATTTAAACCATACTCAATGACATCTACAAGTACATTTTCATTTTTATCTAATATCATTATTGATAAATTATTTATAGGGCATGAAATTCACATGTTTAAAGTAACCAACTCAGTGGTTTTTAATATATACATAGAATTGTGTAACTGTTACCACTATCTAACTTTAGAACATTTTTTTTCAACCTAAAAAGAAACCCTGTACCCTTTAACACTCACTTCTCATCACCCCCTCTCCTTAGGCCTAGTCAATCACTAATGCATTTTCTGTCTCTGTGGATTTGCCTTTTTGGATGTTTCATGTAAATGAGATAATACAGTATGTGGTCCTTTGTGACTAGCTTCTTTTACTTAGTGCATTTTCAAGATACATCCACACTGTACCTTGTATCAGTATTTTTATCCTTTTTATTGTCAAATAACATTATATGAATATACCACATTTTGTTCATCCATTCATCAGTTGATGTGTTGTTTCTGCTTTTTGGATACAATGAATTATGCTGCTATGAGCATTTGTGCATAAGTATTTGTGTGGATATGTTCTTTTCCTTGGGTACTTACTGTAGTAACAAATTGCAGAAAATCAAAGACAAAGAAGAAATCCTGAAATATGCCAGAGAGTGAGGGAAACATCTTAGCTAGAAATAAAAACTTTAGAAACAAAATAAAGAATGCTTTACATGAGGCTCTGAACTGGGCGGGGGGGGGGTTAAATGATTTTTTTAGGGATTAAAAAAATAATATGCCAGAAACTCAGATCAAGATAAGAAAAAAGTAATAGTAACAATGTATGGGGTTATTGAAGGATATAGATAAGTAATATGAATAACAGCAATATATAAGAGATGAGAGGGATGAATTAGGAATATTCTGTAATAAAGTATCTGAATTATGCATGAAACGGAATAGGGCTATTTGAAGATTAAATCACACAGATTAATTAAAAATATATATTGGAGGAAGTAAAAATAAAATTGGAGTGGAAGGGGACAGAAACAGAATAAATGCTCAACAAATAGAATATAAACATGGTGGATATTGATTCAGTTTTATCAATAGTCATTTTATATTTGAATGGTCTAAATGCATCTATTAAAAAAGAGATTTGTCGGGCGCCTGGGTGGCTCAGTGGGTTAAAGCCGCTGCCTTCGGCTCAGGTCATGATCCCAGGGTCCTGGGATCGAGGCCCACATCAGGCTCTCTGCTTGGCAGGGAGCCTGCTTCCTCCTCTCTCTCTGCCCACCTCTCTGCCTACTTGTGATCTGATCTCTCTCTCTCTGTGTCAAATAAATAAATAAAATCTTTTAAAAAAAAGAGATTTGTCAAGGGGATATAAAATATCTCACTCTAAATTCTACCCCCAAAATATAAAGATATTGATAAGTTTAAGGTAAAGGCTTACAGAAAAATGTACCTTGCTAACACTAATCAAAGATAGCTGGGGCACCTGGGTGGCTCAGTGGGTTAAAGCCTCTGCCTTCAGCTCAGGTCATGATCTCAGGGTCCTGGGATCGAGGCCCGCATCCGGCTCCCTGCTCGCCAAGGAGCCTGCTTCCTCCTCTCTCTCTCTGTCTGCCTCTCAGCCTACTTGTGATCTCTCTCTCTGTCAAATAAATAAATAAAATCTTTAAAAAATAAAAAAGATAGCTGGAGGAGATATATGAATTACACACAAAGCCAACTTCAGAACCAAAATAATTTCTCCACGTTAAAGAGGCGAATTGAATAATAACAAAGTGATAGAATCTAAGAATATGTAGTAATACTAAATAATCTAACAGAAGAATATCAAAATATGTGAGGTAAGTACTTATAGAATGAAGGAGAAATAGATACGTCCATTATGATGGTTGTATACTTCAACAGCACTCTTCCAAGAATTAATAGTTTAAGCAGGTAGCAATTCCACAATGGTACAGTTGAACAACACTATCAATAGACTTTTTCCAGAATACTCTTACTATAGACTTTTCCAGAATACTCCATCCAAAAACAGTGTAATGCATATTTTTCACAAACTCACATGGAAAATTCATAAAGACAGAATAGATTCTAGTTCAAAAAACAAAGTTTAACAAATTTAAAAGAAAAGAAATCATAAAAACTATATCCCCAGGCAACAAGGACTTTTATTTTATTTTATTTTATTTTATTTTATTTATTATTTGATGGAGAGCAAGAGCACAAGCAGAGGGAGCAGCAGTCTTCTCACTGAGCAAGGAGCCCAATCCAGGGCTTGATCCCAGGACCTGGGATCATGACCTGAGCTGAAGACAGATGCTTAACCAACTGAGCCACTCAGGCACCCCACAACAAGGAATTTTAAGTTGAAATCACTAAAAGAAAGAGAGCTGGAATATGCCCCAAACATTTGAAGATAAAACAGTGCCTTTCTATATAACACATAGTCACAGAAAAAGCCAGAAAAGAAATTTAAAAATATTCTGAGCTCAAAAAAGAAAGAAAGAAAGAAAGAAAGAAAGAAAGAAAGAAAGAAAGAAAGAAAGAAAGAAAGAAAATCTTTTCAAGATCTGTGAAATTCAGTGAAAGGAATGCTTAAATAGAAATTTATACCAGAGGAGCGGTAAGATGGCAGAGGAATAGGAGACCGATTATCATCAGGTCCCAGGAATTCACCCAGAGAGCTATCAAACCATTCTGAACAGCTACAAATTCTACCGGAGATCGAAGAGAAGAAGAGCAGCAAGTCTAGGAACAGAAAATCGACCACTTTCTGGAAGGTAGGACGTGCGGAGAAGTGAATCTGCGGCGACGGGAAGATAGACCCCGGGGGGAGGGGCCGGCTGCCGGCAAGGGAGCGAGCAGCGGAGCACAGACTCGGAACTGTGAGAAGTCGGCTCCACTGAGGGACGTTGCCCCAGAGACCAAGCAGGGGGTGAAGCTCCTGCAGGGACAGTGTGGTCTCAGGACCCACGGGGACACAAAAAGACCAGGGGTGTCTGAGCACGACCGAGCTCCCAGGTCTCAGAGAGAAGCCGGCGGGAGAGACGGAGCTGAGCTGAGGTNGTTTGTTTGTTTGTTAGTTTTTGGTTTTGTTTTGTTTTTTTTTCCCCCTCTTACTTTTCTACCCAGTTCCAGGTCTCTTCTGAGTAGGTTAG